>JAUCMT010000858.1:0-10415 GCA_032357475.1 Enteromius thamalakanensis | reverse complement strand
TACACATATACACATACATACACATATACACATACATACACATATACACATATACACATACATATATACATATATACACATACATATATACATATATACACATACATATATACACATATACATATACACATACACATACACATATACATATACATATACATATACATATACATACATATACATACATATACATACATATACATATACATACATATACATATACATACATATACATATACATATATATACATACATATATACATATATACATATATATATATATATACATATATACATATATATATATATATATATACATATATACATATACATATACATACAATGCTTGAATGAAAGTGTCATGTGATATATGTGATCACGTTTTTATTTTTGATGCGGAAGTGTTCAGAAGTGCATGCTGAAGAGCACCACACGTTGTACTGAGAGTATGTACAAAGTTTCAGAAATAAACGTATTAAAGTCGATTCGCTTTGTCTTCATCATTTGTATTAGGCGAGCACTCAAGCTCAACAAAGTGTTTATCCACTGGGAATGCAGCAAATTTGGATCTTACATGTCTGTTTGACTTGAAATAAAGTTGAAGGTTTGAAACAAAGGTTCAGAAGACATATCGACTGCATTTCTGAAGCGTTTATGCTGTTTTGAGATTTCTCCGTTTTTTGTATGGAAAGAATATTACCCAAACTTTAACCTCCTATTCTGTCTTGCAGAATAAAGAAAGTCGTTTGGAACGACATGACGGTGAATTAACATTGACAGACTTTTCATTTTGGCTGAGTTTTTCCTTTAACATCAATATCCCAAAGTAATTGCCCTGCTTTCAATCTGCCATGTTCCAGCAGGAACTTGAACTTTGGCTCTGGATGGAAACCAGGCACATTTATCTTTAACTGGAAGATAGAATTTATGTGTTAGAGAGAGAAAGATGGAGCAAGAGAGAGAAAGAGAACCAGAGGATAGTTGAAGTCAAAGAGGTCAATCATTCAACTGTCTGAGACTGTAGTTCCAGCTGGCGTTTGTGTCTCTCTTTTACACGTGACCCACACACACTCACACACTCACAGTGTCACTAGGGTTCAGTAAGCCATCTGCCAAGACACTAGACTGATAAAGACACATCATCCAAACAAGTATTACATCTCCGTCTGACTGTCCTGCCTGCCAGGACACACACACAACAACAAACAACTGCCATTTTGTGTCAGCTAAACAGTTTGCGTAAAACGAATTTGCAATAATGTCTTCAAATTGCAAGTAACGATTTTCTTCGTCAGTGTCACTGTACTGAGGCTCACCAACATCGCGCCGCTTCAACAGGTTCACGCATTTGATGGACTGCTACGGCTCTCTGGCCTGCTTTTCTGCAGATAAATGACATTACGCAAGACTATTGACAGATGAAACCCAGAATAGCTCTGAATTATTTTTTTTTTTTGCCATGCAAACTGTGTGTTTATTTACTGTGAAGTCCACTAAATCAAAAGAGAACAAATCTCTAGTTGCTGTTTTAAAAGGCAGATGTGCAGCTTAGTCTGGCTCCTGATTCTGTTGATCAGGAAATCCTCTTTGACCGTGTGCAGTGTTATGCAGTCCACGCTGGCACGGTTCCTAATTACCTGCGGATTTACCTGGAGAACTGTCACAGCGTGTGGGTACCTGCTTGAAAAATGAGACGTTGAGGTGTTTCCTGAGGCAGCTTTCTGTCTGTGCAAAAGGAGACTGAGCTTATCAAATATTTATTCTTAAGGAATGGAACAAGTGATAAATGTATCTAATGTTACAGTCAGTTTACTAAGTAAACAGCAGAACCTTTTATTTTATTTCACGCACAAAAAAGCCCAGGTGAGATTTAATCACTGCACCAATGCCGAATAAGAAGACGACAAATTGTGCTGATTTTCTGATGCAACAACAACGTTACTGTTGGATAGATGGATAGATGGATGGATGGATATAGATGGATGTAGATGAATAGAATGATAGGCCGACGGAATGATGGAAAGAAAAACACGAATGGATTGGTGAATGAATGGATAGATGGAAAGAAAAACAAGGATGGATGAATGGATAGATGGATGGATGGAAAGGAAAACATGGATAGATTGGATTGATTGAATGGAAAGAAAGAAAGAAAAACACGGATGGATTGGTGGATGGATGGAAAGAAAAACAAGAATGGATGGATGGATGGATGGATGTAGATGAATAGAATGATAGACCGACGGATAGATGGAAAGAAAAACACGAATGGATGGAACAAAAACACAAGGGGATGGAAGGATTTAAAGAAAAACATGAATAGATTAATGGATGGATGGAAAGAAAAACATGGATGGATGTATGGATGGATGGATAGAAAGAAAGAAAAACAAGAATGGATTGGTGGATGGATGGATGGATGGATGGATGTATTGAAAGAAAAACATGAATAGATTGGTGGATGGATGGAAAGAAAAACACGGATGGATGGATGGATGGATGGATGAAAGAAAGAAAAAAAAAAACATGAATGGATGGATGGAACGAAACACAAACGGATAAACAGTTTAATGGATGGAGGGATGGATGGAAAGAAAGAAAGAAAAACACAAATAGATGTGTGGATGAATGGATGGTTGGATGGAAAGAAAAACAAAAATAGATGAATAGATGGATAGATAGAAATGGATGGAAAGAAAAACACAAATGGATTGGTTGATGGATGGTGATGGTGGAACATGATCATCAGCAGACCCAAAACTATAAAATTCAACAATAAAATATTTGATTTTTCAATCAATAAATGAACATATCACTAAAACATCTCACATACCTCCACTGCTCCCTGACAGCTCTTTTATAAGAAAGAAAATCACAGTGAGAGAGCAGCAACATCATTTCAGATGGGAATAGATTCTTAATGACATTTGAGCTCAAATTCACGAAGTCTGCAGATTTTAATAAGGCAGGTTGTCTGTTGTCTGGATGAGTGCATCACAACACCGCCTGAAATGATCCAGACTAACGGGAATAATGATGTATACGGATGGGACTGAATTGTCTTAATTGATATAATTATCTGAAGTGGACGTTCTCCTTTTATTGAATTCTCTTGTAGATTGTAAGAGCTACGCTACTTGAACCACCAGCTGTTTTTTTACCATGATGTTTGCAAAAAGGTCTAAATACATAATGAAGTTTCATCACGCAGCACGGCGAGAAATTTAGCTTCAGTTAATGTATTCAACAAAGGTCAAAGTAATTCAAAGGGAGCGTTGTAAAAAAAATAATACACCGCAGTCTCGGATATTTCTATCCAGATGGGATGAGAGGATGCTTAATTTGCTTAGTTATATTTACAGAGGTTTAAAATCATAGTATAGAACTGCAAAACAAACATTTACCCACTTTACATTTGGCTGACTTGCATTTTGTATGCATTTCAAACCACCTCCTCTAGAGGTAATGCATCTTAGAGCACACTGGTGTTTTCATGACCTGGCGGTGAACAAGATTTTAACGTAAATGCAAACTTCTCCAAAAACCAAACAAACCATATAGCTCTACATTCTGACCCCGATTCATTAAAAACTGCAAGGAAAAATCACAGTTCATCAGAATTCTTGCAAGGTTCACATCTGCTTTAATTACCAGCTGGCAGGAGCGCTAAAGCTCTTCTCAACCCAGAACGTTACACTTAATACAGGAGTTAATACTCGCACCAGAGGCAGAAGAGCATATCACACCAAATGCACTGGATTTCAAACTCCAAAAACACTCATTAGCTCTTCGTCCCGGCACGACCTCAGCCCCGGAGTACTGTGGATGCAGTACGGAGGGAGATACTTTCCCACAAGGTGCTCAAATCATCCATGTTCTACTAAAGCTAGGAGAAATCATAGGGTGAGGCAGCATTTCATTTTCAACTCGAGACAGCAAAAAGCCTCATAGATCACCCGAGGACAGCAGAATTATTGAACACAGTGAATTTAGGTGCAAAGTAAAAGTCACAGAGGGATATTTCACAAAAACTTAAAAGCAGAAAGTATCTGTAGTTAAACGTCTTAGTAAAATGACTCATACCTGGAGGGAGCAACGCAAACATAAGGGTCTTCGAAAGACATGATCTGAAGTTTAATGTAATGGTTGGCTGGATGGAAATATGGATCATCTGAGGACACCAGAATTATTGAACACTGTGAATTGAAGAGAAAAGTAAATGTCATAAAGGAATATTTCTCAAATAATTATTTCTTTTTTTTTTTGATGACTCATATCTATAGAGATTCATTCTGTGTAATAGTAACCTCTTTAAGAAGTGTCTTCAGAAGACATGATTAGAAGTTTAATGTGTTTTAGCCTATCCTCGCATTTAACATGCATGCATTGTGTACTGTCAGCAACTTCTCCTGGTAATCGCCATGATTAATGTGATTTTTAAAGAAAAGAAGAGAAACACAACACCTAGAACAAATGATCATGTAAATTAAAACACTTGACCTTGACTTAAACATAAAGATATAGTTCTAGAGATTTACCACCTTGAGGCAGCATTTCTTAGCTAAGCAAATTTTAAGCACAACAAATGATTTGTAACTTTAAAAAGTAAGCTGCATGATTTGCACAGCACAATACACAGATCATTTGAGCTTGGTAGAGATTTAAACAGTTAAAAACAAACAAATAAAATAGTTCTGTCACCATGCACCAACTTCTAAAGTGCATGGATGAACTGTGCTTGGAAGTGATTTGAACAAATTAAGGAGAAAAAACAGCATGCATTTTTTACCTTGACTTGATAAATATGTTATGCACCATTTTCAATGCAAGTTACGAATGAACTAGTAACCAACTGAAGCTATTGAGCAAATTTATGAAAAAACAACCCGGTCTCATAAAAAATATGTACCTCTGTGCACTTTTTGTGCAACACCATTTTTATGTACCCTACTGCACGTTTTGCATGTCCACTGAGTGGCTAAAACACGTTCAATACGTCTCCTCTGCCGTGTTTTTATTACGTTGATATAGGAAAGTATTGCTGTGGTTCAGAATTGAAATATCTGTGGACTTTTGCTAAAATTTAATTCTCTATCATGAAAAATGCCCTACACCAAATATAACCCCAAACATCCCCATCACGGTCTCACGATCAATTTGTACGAGGTGCCAAATTCGTGCTAATTTGTACGACCTCACTCAGATTTTGTACAATTTGTCTAAAACCCTGTGATGGGTAGGTTTAGGTTTTTAGGTTTAGGTAATTCGTACAAATTCATACGAATTGGCAACTCGTAAAATATGTATGATTTAGAAGAAATCGCATGAATTTGTATGAATTAGTCACCTCGTAAAATATGTATGAATTGCTGTGTGATCAGGTTCACATACCTGATAGAGTTAACTCATAAAAAAACACTTTTGTTGATGCAACCATGTGATTTCAACTTTAAAGCGTAGTTGGATTGAACCAAAGCTCCTCGTCTCTCAAGTACGTCTCTGTACTTCGTGAGCTACCGAACAAACCTAGCATCTATGAAAACACATACGAAACATACAAACACATGAAGCTGGATATGTGTGATGATAACATTCAAAAGCATCAGTTTCCAAATCTCCCAGCATATTAATATTGTTTTGAAGTCATAGCATGATATTCTTCAAGTAATTGTGTGAAAATTACACTTCAATCATTTGAACTCTGCAAATTTGTGCGAAAAACCAATAAAAGGCGTCTCTGCCTCTAGTATTTATTTCTTTTGGAAACTGCAAACCTGTCCTACAAGCACCCCTACCCTGCACATTTTGCATGTCTCCCTTATCAAACATACCTTATTCAACTCATCAGCTCGTTAGTAGAGACTGCAAGACATAAACTGGGTGTGTACGACAAAATGTGCAGGGCAGGGGTGCTTGTAGGACAGGTTTGAAAACCACTGACTTGGATAAATAGCTCTGTCATGCAGCATTTTCAGTGCAACTCACAAAACAAACCATCAGGAATTTAAACAGATTTAGAAAAAACTGCCACTTTTGACCAACTGCATGACTTTGGCAATGCAATCCCTGGATGATTTATGCTTCGAAAGGGACTCGAACTGATTTTTAAAAACATCAGGTCAGTCATGGCCAGTGAAATCAACTACGATTAGCCCCAAGCAACACGATTTACAAAATCCAGCCGCCATATGCATAGTGCAGAAACAAGCACTAGCAGAGAAATCAATAAGCAAGTTAATCCTTTTTGGTCCTGTTAAAAACAACAAAACGGATTTGCTACGAGATTTGAATCACAGATGCAGCGACTACATTTTTGTCACGTAAAAAGGAAAGCGTTTAATCCACTAAATAACATTAAATGACTCACGTTTGCTAAACAATTACTTAGCATGTCAGCGATCGTGAATACTTTATTTAGCAGATCCTTTTTTTTTAACAAAATGTCTTTGCTTGGCCAGATTAAGTTTGTTTTTCTGTTTCTGGCAGCTATCTTGACATAAAGCCGAGGCTACCATGTCCCCTGTAGCTTCCATTTTAGTTAGGATACCGTCAGTTTTGAGCTTATATTTCAGGTTTGTCATCACTTTGTGAGAAGCACATCGCTGCATAATGTTTTATTAGCCTCAGTGGTGTGGAATTGTTGTTCACAAATCAAAATCCAGTCTTATAATTTGATACGTGACTCAAATTCCTGAGTCTTTTCTATCGTCGTTTCAGATTTGACTTGCAAAACAAGCACTTGACGCCTGATAGGACGATGCTTTACTCATCCCTGAAGGGCAATTCAGGCTCTTTTCTGCATTGGGATTTACAGAACGGTAAACAATCGTATTTTGTTACCTTTGCACAAATGCATGAAGATTATGGATAGCAGTGTTTTTTTTGGAGTGAGGATGTGTAATGATGACACATTGTCTGCTCCTGGATGTCAGTCATCACAGACGGGCTCTGTGTGCGTTTAGACAGACTTGGCTCTGGCCATCCATTACTCTGACCATTTAGCCTAGCCTGGATCAGCTCATCCATTACTGATCACTGCGGGTAGACCCATCCGTCTCACTCCATCTTCTGTAGACACACACACTCTGGTTCACACACCAGAAAGCCACGCATTTCATTGTGCACATACACACAAGACTGTAGCAGTCATTATCACATCCCTTCCACTCCCTTTTGCAACATTTGATATCAAGGCATGCAAAAGTAGCTGTATAGTAAAATTTTTTGGACGTATACCATCATTTGTCGTGTTCAAAAAAGTACAAAGCTGGACAACTTTGCTTTTGCATGCACACTTTTAATACAAAAAGGCATATGAGTATAAATGTTTCCAGCTATGTTTAATTTCATGCATGGTGCATTCTGAAATGTGTCTAATCGCAATACACTGCGATAAAACCGATATAGCAGACAGTGTAAACTATCTTTTATGGTCAGTTTTCAACCATTTAAGTCATAAAATCCCACATCTTTAGGGTAATTAGTCACAGTGCATTTACAGCTCAGGTGCTCCAACATAATAACATGTCAGTGTGAAATCATTTATATCTTTAATGCACTTAACTAATCTTATTCTGACCAAGAGACATTGTTCTTATACGGAACACCTATTTTTCACGATGCAATCAAGTGCTGGCATACATATTCCGCTTCGCCTGAAAATATGGAAGGTCAAATAACACATGCTCTAACTTTTTTTATTCAGCAAGGATGCTGTCAATTTAAAAAGTACACTGTAAAAAAATGTCAGTGATTTAACGGTAGGAACCTGCTAAATTGTTAAGTCCGGTAAACACCGTAAACTTTTTTTGTATCAGTGATGTTTATTAGGGTTGTATGTTACATGTAATGTTGTTAAATTAATGTTTATTGCACATTTTAATAATTCTTATCATGATGGTGTTTGTGTGAATGACTCGAGTTCTATTTATTTTCACATTTAAAAGCTACTTGTCATGGGCTTTGGTTCATCATGTGACTTTCTCATTACCATCTGTATTTAGTGCTTATCAGCGTATTTCAAGAGTACAAAATAGATTTAACTACTTTTAATAGGTTGGTATATTAAAATTGATACAGTTTATTATTATGGTATTTAACTGTAAATTTAAAACCATGAAACAAAAAATATTGTTACCGTATTTTTCAGTTTTATTCTTCTTATTTACCGTAAATTATACAGTGCAACATTCAAAATTCTAAATTATTTATAAACAAAAATTTTAAGCAGAACGATCAGTAATGTCTCCGAAGCAACAAATCATATTAGAGTGCATCACATGAATACATATTAAGATATATTTTAAATTGTAGTAATATTTAAAAAATTTACTGTTTTACTGTATTTTTGTCAAATAAACGCAGCATTTATATAATAAGAGGGAAAAAAATAAATCCTTTTCTTGTTGTTTTTTTTTTAAATTTTACATATTTTTTTTTTACAATGCATAGGCTCAAGGTTTTCTGAATGGTGTATTGGTGCATGTTGCTTAGGAAAACATCTGTTATTCGCTCTTCCTCTCAACAAGTACAATGGCTTGCACTTGCCAGTTGACTTTAGGCATGTTCACTGGGACGAGCACTCGTGCAATCCTTTAGTCAAGCGTTCATATGTTTCCGTTGTTACAGACGAACGCATACGCAACAGAGACCTCCAGACGTGTCAGATCGACAAAAGGAAGAAACTCTAAATATACTTTCTCGTAGGCTTCGCCTATAAATACACATCACGTTGAGAGCCTTCCCTCTGAATTATGCACGCTTTTAAAGTGAGTCCTACTGCTCTCATTTGAATGATAGATGCTAAATTTCGTGCACGTCGAAAATAGATTTCCGAAACGGAGTCGGTGGATGGAGGAGGGTGCGCTCCTTCAGAAATCATTTCCAAAAGAGCGGGCGAGTCCTTTCTTACTCACTCCATCTCGCGCGCTCTGTGATCTGCGCTATATTTAGCTCGCAGAAGTCTATTTTTGTCCTCACGTGCCAGACAGACTCCCCTCACGCACTCGTGCTCTCGTGCAAATTCTCCCCCGTCCCTTCTTCCTCCTCCCCTCCACGCCTCGCGTTCTCCCTCTATTTTTCGGCTTCTAATTTGCTCCATCTCTCTCTGATCCGAGCGTTTTGCCTCTCGCTTTCATATTCTCTCTCTCTCTCTTTCTCTCTGTCGCGTGCCAGTTGTCAGGTGTCCAGCTTTCTGCAGAGAGAGGAGCAAACATGAGGAGAATATAAACAAGACCCGACTAATGAGCCAAATCCAGAGAAAGACAGAAGGAGAGAGTAAGAAAAGGCGGTCTGGTGTCACTTTGGAGCTTTTTCAGATCTATTTAATTAATCAGAAATAGGCGGAAACGTCCAGACCTTAGGCGACTAACTTAGACGGATCCGCATTTCTATTTAAAGTAATCTTATTAAACGTGACAATCGGCAGACATGTTTCAATTCTGACACCGATGACCGTTATGATATGGACAACGAGCAATTATGACATTTTAATTTAATGTAAACTGACGCTCATCCTTCCTGAGTATTGCAGGTTTCATTGTTAAATTGACCCTATCTGCATTCTTAACGCACGCTCGGATCTTATTGTGAACGATTCATCAGAGCACGTTAGTTCAAAGACTAAAACATATCGTCTTCATAATCCTTAATCAAAATCTAATCACTTCCTCTGGCACTGAAACAAATTCCCTTCGGCTGACATCACCAAACCATCTTCATTCTTCCTCCCAGGCTGTGTTCTGGTATGAATGCCCATTTTCCCCAATCCAATCCATTCCTGATGTTTTTGATAGTGGCCTAGATTTATCCTCAATGATTATCCTGTTTCACTTGGAAACACAGCTAAACTCCGACTCTCTGTATAATATATATAAAAGGCTTTGACAAAATAAGTGGAAGAAGACAGGGTTGCATGAATGTCGAAGGGTTCAGTGCAAAATAGGTCTGTCTCTCTTAGTACTAGAGAAAATTCATCGCTCAATTTGTAAAAGGCAAAATTGCTTTCACAGTAATAGACTAACAGTTTGTGCTATTGAATAAAATGGTATAAATTACAGTTAAGAAAGCATAGCCACAAGACATTAAATTGCATAATAAACTTATTTTAGCATTACTGAGATACTATATACTGTGTGTGTGTGTATATGTATATGTATATATGTATTTGTATGTATATATATATATATATATATATATATGTATGTATATATATGTATGTATATGTATGTATGTATATGTATGTATGTATATGTATGTATGTATGTGTATGTATGTATGTGTATGTATGTGTATGTATATATGTGTATATATGTGTGTATATATATGTATATATATGTATATGTATATATATATATATATATATATATATATATGTATATATTTATATATGTATATATGTATATGTATATATGTAT
>JAUCMT010000857.1:0-10417 GCA_032357475.1 Enteromius thamalakanensis | reverse complement strand
GGAAGGTGGATGTGATTGGGTGTACTTGATTAGGGAATCGGCAAACAGCCGTGGGTAATTACTGCGTACACGAATCTATCGAAACCATGTTTTTTGCAAAACATAAACCTAAAAAACACTCATTAAACCGTACCAATTTGTTTTATTCTGTGTTTCGACCAGTAAAACATTCCAAAAAAGTTTTCAGGACAGAAGTCTAAGGTGACAGTGGACATAGGCGGTCATGGCCAAGTGAGTTCATTGAAGAAAATAAAAGGATCGATATTACGCCTACCAAGTTCCTACGTAAGACCTAGTGTATACTTATACATTTAACACAATGTAATAAAAGCACTCATCAGCCACCCACAACACCCTTGCAGAGCCGGCGGGTTGTTGTACATGCAACTCACTCACATTTTCTTCAGAAAATAAAGGTGGCACAGAAATTGCGTTTAAACTGCAGCTTTAAATGAGAGTGGAGATGGTTTATCCGAATGTCTTCAGGGTTCGAGCATCAGCTAAGAGAAGATGTAGCACAAGGGCAACAGAGAAAAAAGCTGTAAAATGAGCAGTGTTCCGATGAAAGCCCATGATGGCAGGGCTGGATGGATGCAGCTTTAGGGTCACGATGAAGCACATGCTCACACCAGGAGGAGAAGAGCTTATGAGATCAGCAGCTCTGACCCTCTGACTCACACACAAACACACAGAGAGCACCCAACCTTGCAAAGAAACAGGGAAAACGTCAAAGGAATAGATTGCATTCACATCTCCAATAAAATGTTCTGTCTTTCCAAACCTACGTTGAGATGTTCACTAGAGTGCCAAGGCTGCAAATCAAACAGATTTCTACTATTTAACATTATTTTATAAGAAAGGAAGATGTTCATTTAATAACGACTCCACAAAGCCATTAAACCCTTTGAATACCTTAGAAATGCAACCTCAGGATGAAAATTTTATAAAAAAAATTTTTGGTACAGTTAGTAAGGTAGCTATTTTTTTCCAGTGTATGATCTGCACAATTCACACAACTTTTGAAACGACATATGGATAAATAAAAGATTCTGGAGTTAATTATCAATTAAAATTATTCAACAATACAAAAAAAGGAGAAAGTTTACAGTAAAAGGATCATATAATGCAAGGGGGGTGCAGCAGAGCTTGGGAAGATTTAAAGGGGAAGTACACAGAACTGAGTGTTTGGAAAAGAGCTGCTTTACAGGGTTAAACGGGTGTTTTTTAACACTACCATTGAGAAATTTGAAACAAATTATATTTACAGACTTTCATTAAGACCCTAAAGAATCATATCAGCTTGTGGAAAATTGCCATTATATGACCCCTTTAAAAATAATAAATGCTACACAAATTTACTGTTATAAAGGTAAAGGTACTCCTTGCTCAAATGGCAGTAGTTAAACAGAAAGGTTTGTTAAGTCTTCTAGCTGTCACAACAATTTCCACCCATTAAAACAACAACAACAACAAGCTTGTAAACCTTTCGTCAGATCATCCTAATGTGGTTTAGAGGCTAATGTGAGGCTAATCTAGTGAAGGGTTAAAAGAAAATACACATCGTTGGATTTGTGTGGGTTTTTCTGGATGTCTGAGTAAGCAGCACTCAGGGGACATGCAGGGGCCAACAGGTCATATTTGACCACTACTGGCCCCCGGTGCTTATCTACAGCAAACCGCAAGCAGCTGTCCTCACAGCACACACACATACACACATCACCAGGAGTAGGAGAGAGAAGAGAAGACGGTTTTTGCTGAGCATTATGCTGAATTCTTAGTGAACACAACAGCAAGCGCACTTTCACAGAACAACTTGAATGGACATGGTTCTTAAAAAAACACAGTTCTTTATAGAAAAACATGTCTATTGCAATGTGAGCAAGTGTGTGTGAGAGAGAGAAATACAAGTATTTACTTACATCTGTGTCAGGCCCTTTGTCGGCCCCTGGACAGGAGAATGTAACAAACTCATGGCACCTTTTGTGGACCACAAAACAGCACACTGTGGATGAGAAGAAATGATAAATTGTTTTTAACACATTTGTTTCATATTTAATTTAAATATCTTTTAATAAACGACATACTTTACTCAGTTAAACAGAGTAATAAATGAAATTAAAAGCAAGGTGGCTCTGATTATTTTTATTGTGTGAATGGAAGTAATATCTATTCTGATAGATCTGTAAATTGCTCCAGCAGTCAGTGGCTCTCTCTCCTTATCAGCAATTCACATTTTAAAAACATCCTTTACAGTTCAATAATGGATTTACAGCCATATTCATTCTGTCTCTCTTTCAGATGATCGTTGCTCTGAGAGTCCTGAAGGAGACACAAATTCTGCATCGTAATTGCTCCCATGAGCAAATGCTTTCCAAAATCAAACAATTTCCCCATCAATCTGTGAGCTCTAGCCTAGCCTTTGGAGAAATCAATTCCAAGGTTTCTGTACCTGAGTTGTATTTAATCAATTGCGGTTTTTGTTGCTGTGCAAAGAGAAAAAGGAATCATATGTCAATCCAATAAACTGTGTTGCATCACATTATTATAAATAGCTCACTTTTATTACAGCGCAAAACAAAAGAGACAAGATATTTGGTAACTCGCTAGTATAGTGACAAAGTCTCACTATCAAGTTGCTTATTATCATGCCTACTATAATGTACTGGATATTTATTAGTACATTCTATTAGTAAAAAGTCGTAGTTAATAGTTTAAGGTGGCTTTGATGGAGCATTGCATTCATAGTGCCAATGATACTAGGAGGATTGAGAACAGGTGCTTATTCACAATCTGTGCTATTTATGAAAATAGTCAAACTGACGGATTTTAGTTGAGTTGAGAAAACTTATAAATGTGTTTATTTAAACCCAGTCACGTGATGCATATAAATGCATATAAATAGTATGCCAAATAAAAACAAAAACTTGTGTTATTGATACCCCAAAATTTGCTTTGCCGTGTATTAATACTTAGTTTTCGCATAAACATATGAAACAAAATTAGTTGCCGTGCATGTGATATGCAGTTTTCGCGTAAAATATGATATGCATCTATACCCCACAAACCTAATTGTACCCATTGCATAGCAAATACATTCCTAAACCCAAGAGTTTTTGTGTATCAATACCATAAGTATCTGGTTTTATTTGCGTACTATTCATAAGCATTGTTTGATCGCCTTGTTTCTACCTACACTTCAAGCTACAGCACAGACAGAATACTTTAAGTTCTTTCAAAAACTGTTGTATACAACAATGTATAGTTACTGTAAAAACACAACTTCTGTAATTAGTTGTCAATTTACTTTGACAGGTAGAAAATTATACGAGTATATTCATAGCAAATAGCATAATTCTTAATAGAATAGAATAAATCAATGAATGTTGGCGCCTGAGTAAAACTTGTTGAACAATATCTTTCTCATGAAATAAATGTTGAAGTGGAAATATAAATATTGTTAGAGTAAAAGGCCTCACAGGTTGCTAGAAGGTTCTCTTGTGCTGATCTGTTGTATTATACCCAGCTGAGAGTGGAGATTTGTTTAAATGTCACCAGCATCAGACACATTATCGCCACAAATGCCTCCCACAAAACAGCAGAGAGCTGGGAATGACTCCAATCTATCCAAGCCCCTGTCAACAGCTCCATACAAACACACCACCTTTCAATTTATATTGCACTATAGTCATTTAGATTTGTAGTGCTGAGTGTGGTGTCTCATCCACTTACATCATCCTGACACATGTGACAGACTGAATGAGTGATGACAACGATGAGACATGTACTAATGAATGAAGTCATCGGACTATATGAAAACATGCCACATACTGACTGTGATTAACTAATGAGGCAAATGCATTATAGTGTGTAAGGTCGACCCAATTGACCTTTCACAAATACCCGCCCCCCCTAAATTACTGTTGCTATGTCTGACAAGCCATGTTTCCAACTTAACTCAAACAATAAATGTGGCTCTTTAATGTATCATGACAGTTGGTAGCACATGAATAATTTCATATTTACCTAAAGCAAGAAATAAACATGAATGAACATCAGAAGGGATTTTATTTTAACCGCAGAAAAATGTCAATACACACCACTTTTAAAATTCAAGTCAACCGAAGTTAATTTACTCCCGTCTGGTTTGATTGCTACAAAATGTTGGATTCAGCATTATGATTGGTCAGATCGCCTGTCAATCATCTTCACTGAGAAGAGTCAATGAAGGAATCCATTAGTGGCTGATGGTTTCCTGCATTCCCAGTCTTTTCAATGTGCAAACTAATTGAATGTAAATCCTAATCAGAAATTAAATTTAGACTGATATGAAAGTTGGTTGTTTGTACATTTCAAATTATTCTTCTTCTGAAATTTGATTGTTCAGGTAAAGTCTTTACTTTATATTTTAGACGTTCATTAGGAATCTATGTCGTGCGCATCTGCCAGTTTTACGATTTACTCAAAGTCACGAACTCGCCAGTCTGATCATTAGCCAGAGATTATTGGCTATATGTGTGTATATGATCATGTCTAAGATAAATGAAGATTTTGAAAAGAAAAAAATAACTATCCCTGTGGGTACACTTATGGGTAAAACACTGTTTTGACTGGTAATATGAGCTAAACTTTAGTGATCTACTCCTGCATAGACTGCTAGCTTCTGGCAACATCATAATAAAAATGAAACTCCATAAGTGACTGATTTGGAACACTGTACAAAAACACAAACAAAATGCATACTCAACAATATTTTCTTTAGTGATGGGTCACTCATGGGTCAATAAGTGATGGGTCACTCATGATCACTCATGAACAATTTGTTTACTGAATCTGTCATTTGCAACAAATAAATTATTTTGTAGGTAAAGTAATTATTAGGTAAGTAATTATAGGTAAAGTAATGTTCCTCATAAACCATCTTCGGATGCATTATAATGATTTCATGATTTGCATTTAACACCACTCAAATGACCAAAATAACACTGGTGTTAATAAATGAGATAGAATGAGAGTCATGTCCCATTACCAGATTCAAAAGAGCATGTTGTTGGCATATTGCTAAGCTATTAAGAAATTGGCTAAAATACACAAAATTGATTGGATTAAACTCTTTGTTGCTTACAGCACTGAATACACATATAATTTAAATTCTCATACTGCCATTCTGGAAAGAGTGACTGTAGCAATACAGTTTTCTTCAAGTTCTGTGTTCAGTTTAGACCAAGAGAAAGAATCTTAAAAAAACTAGTCATTGTTTCTTCCTACCTTCCTTTCAGAAGCATGCCTATGATGCCTAAAAATTCTGACTAGGAATGCAATTCACAAGGGTTTCGAACAGACCTGATGTCCACAGCCAGATGTTAATACAGTACAACCAAAAGCCAATAACACAAAGTATTGTCACAAGACATCATTGATTGATTAAATGGCAAAAGTGTGTTTATTTGAGACAGCACAGCATCCTGCTGTGTGTTTCTCTAATTTCCCCATGAGTTCATTACCACTGACAACTTGCATCCTCCAAAACAGAGCAACCCACCCAGCTTCCTCTTCCTGGCGCTCCACTGACACTGTCCACACACAGGAAGACAATCTCCGAGACATCTTTAGCCAGTATCAGGGTTGGGTCTTAATTTAGAGGCACTGTGATTATCTTGTTTATTCACTAAAATTGGAATATGATACAGGAAATGTTGAAAGGTTTTAACACTGGAAATGCTGTCGCAATTGAGACACCTGCTTAAGTGCTTGGGGGAAACAATTACATTTCCTGCTGGAAACCATCAGTAGGTCAATAGTTTCATTCAAATGCCATCTTGAGGACAACGATGCAAATACAAGAAGGAGAGTTAGTAAATTAGCTTTCAAGGCCGCTTGGGCATTTTACTAGTCCTGCATCCCAGATGTCACTGGTACTGAAATGTGGAGCTCAGCAGACATGCGCAGGTGTGAATCAGTTCTCTTCACAGCATGCATACAGCTGCATTTGTGTCTTCAAGGGATGGAGATGACAAACAGCTGCATGATAATCCATCTTATAGAGCACACAAGGACAGTCCATATCTGTGTGGGTGTACATTATCCATATAATTTAATTTGTATATAAGAGTGTCTATTAAACACTTGATTGATAATATATGGCTTCGGCCAAACACTAATTATCATTCATATTCTCTGAAAAATAGCCAATAAATCATGGTATCCTGCCAAATAAATTAGACCAGCAGCACTAAGAGTCCCATTCCATGCTAATTGAAGTGTTCTTACTACATGCTCATGCAAAAGTTCTGTTGGATTCAAAACAGCTGAAGTGTGAGTAACACTGAATGTGCCGCGATGGACGCTGT
Organism: Enteromius thamalakanensis; assembly: GCA_032357475.1. Lineage (NCBI taxonomy): Eukaryota > Metazoa > Chordata > Actinopteri > Cypriniformes > Cyprinidae > Enteromius > Enteromius thamalakanensis. The sequence continues at coordinate 4,070 of JAUCMT010000857.1, read as the reverse complement.
AGCATGAAGGTCCTAACACTTGGACCCGGCCCAGCTGGCAACTGCACGGATTTTCTCAACGGGAATAACAAGCAAGAAACCAGGTGAAGACATGACACACAAAATGAGCCCCGGCAGAGTTAGAGGGCACTTTGTCTGAGCTTTAATATGCATAAACAATTCTTTGTGAAACCTTTTAGCTAAACGAAAGGCTAACCTTTTAGCAAACTAACAAAGTAAGTGCTGTAGAAGTCTGGAGCCTTTACTTCTGAATATAGTATATATTTCTATAAAATACTAATATACTTTTATAAGACAAATGATCTGCACTTTGCACTTAAAATAGTTGAAAGAACATTTGTTCCTTTCAGGGGAATGCCCCATTGGTTTTAACCGTCTGGTTTTGGTGTAGTATTATTCCACCTACACGCGAGACAAGATCTCTGCGCACCACGAGACGCCAGGACTTTGCCTCTATTAGACAGCATGTCTCGGCCAAGCAAAGGTGGCTCTGCCAACAAGGATAATCAATATCATCTTTGATATCAATACTGCTCAAGGGATGAGGGGAACTAGATGAGAAGTACACCTGGCTAAGGGCAAAACCTAAGAGTGAAATTTGGAAGAGAATCAAAAACAACAGCTTTCAATGCATGCTTGCTTGCAAACTACAAGGAGGTTCTATGCGCTAAAACGAATGCCAAGACAATTAGCAGGCACAAATTTAAGTTAGCATGTTTTTTTCAGAATAAAAGCAGATGGTAGAAGTCGAAAACACTTTATTTAAGTCCTGTTTTTTTACATACTACATTAAAATAACTGTTTAATAACTAGGTAATAACCCTGACCCATTCACATTAACCCATTTAGGGCATGTCCTGTTATATAAAGTATAACCTAGAACATGTGGCAGTCATGTTATGTAAATATTGCCTTTAGACAGCACTGTTGCATGAAGGGCCACCACTTGCGGCATGCATTTGTGAGCTGAAGTACTCATGCAATGCGGTTAGTATATTAAAAAAAATTATGCTTGAAAATATAGTATATGACCTGAATTGATATATAAAAACTTTGTTAGTTTTGCAGCAAAGCTCTGAGGAAGGTGCAGCTGTTATCGCAGTTACTGTAAGGTGGAGGATAAATTTCAGCACTGTCTTAGCAAGTAATGAAGTTAAAAACAGCAGACCGAACAAGAATATTACATTACTTTGACAATAACATCGCCACCCTGAGAATCTGAGATGAGGACTCTCATTGTGCTGGATTCCAGGCAAATCCTGCTGTGATGATAGACAGTATTCTTTAGCAAGCTTGTGTAAATATTGAATGGAGTAGACTGAACACCAGTTAGTACAGCACTGAGAACCATAAACTAGCCAGTGCTGAAATCCAGGATAGATTTAACACTAGAGAGGCTCCAGTTAGCCTGTTAGATGGTGATTCATCAGGTGTCTTATAATTAATCAGAACAAGCTTTGTTTTCTCCACTCAACCAGGTAAAATATAAACAGACCCATTAAACAAAGCGGCTTACAGCGCACAGTAACAATATCTATCTATCACTTGCTCAGTTTAGTCTGTGTAAGGCTTTAATGCTTGGATTAGCCAGAGGAAATCTCACTCAGGTGAAACCTTTTGTTTACTTTTAACAGGATTACATCTAAACACACAAATTATTAAAGTCATATCTGTTGCTAATAATGACAATAAACTCGAAGGAACTAAAGATGAAGAAAACCAACAATGATATATTTAAAAGAAAGAATACTAAACAATAAATAATAATTTAATAATCACGTTTAATACAGAGAATACACACTTTAATACACTTTTTTTATGTACTACATTACAATAAGTGTGTAATAACTAGGTACTAACCCTGAACCTATCATCCTGAACCACTTTTTGGAATAACATTGAGGCTGGAAATACCTATGATGTCTAAAAATGCAGCTCACTAAATTCTGGAACAGAGCAAGGTAGAAAAGTAGAGGGAGAGAGGCAGTAATGTTCAGCCATTGTTGTCAATGAGGCCACATGATAAGAACTTTACTCTCAAATGAACACACACACACACACACACACACACGCAGGCTAGGGTTACTGCTTTCTCTCATACAACACACATGCACACATTTCACAGGCTGTCCGACAAGAAGAGGCACATAAGTCCTACTCCATTTCTGTGTGTCAAATTCTCCTCAAACTTTCATGGGGCTGAAGAACAATCCTGTTATAGTCTGGCAGAGAGAAACTGACACGCTCTGTTGTTTACACATCCTGCAGTTACTCTATCCTCATGTAACTACACCGTCATGGCAACAGACTGACAGGTTACCAGTGCGCCTATAACGCGAGCGGACTCTTTACCGACAGGTTGCAGATCTCCTTTGTTCTGAACGGGCTGATTATTTATCAAGAGAAGGAAAGAGACGCCACGCCTGAGCTAATATAAACAGTGAAAGCTATCAGAGAGCACCAACAGTGATACACAGATGATACCTGGCACACACACTTTCACACACAAGGCCTTATAAAGTGACTAATCTGAAACACACTGTGCTTTTCTCAATAAGTTAATAAACCAAAGTTGGTTTGCTGGTTTTAGTTGGCTTAGTTTGCCCATAACCTTTACCTATACCCAACTGGCAGACTAGTTAAGACCAGAAATCCAGCTTAGGCTGTTTTTTTTTCCTCCCCAAAGTAGGCCAAACCAAACCAACAGAACTCCAGTGTGATATTTAAGAACATACTTTACACCAGTGTGAACACAACACTTCTAGCTAAGCTCCATTTCGTGCAATGCTGTCTCTCAGAGCGTTGTACTGTAATTCATATCTTCATATCTTCATAACACAATTACGCAACACATATTACAAGGGGTTCTATAGCATACAACAGTGTAAAGCATTAGGGAACGGCTATTAGCTATCGTCATTGCAGTATAATAGTTTGAAAGTATTTTGTTGATCAATTTATTAAAGGCTATAGTGTTAAGTGGTCAACATTACTTATTACTGCACCTGAATAATGGGTAATTAGTGTGAATGCAGCCTATTAAAGCTGCCACTGTCTATGATGTCATCAGTAATAATCAAAAGGCTGTTATAATGCTGAGGAAATGAGAAAAACCCATAACTATGATTGTCTGTAAACTTTTGGATGTTTAAAGCACTCACAGAAACAAAAAGTACTTGTAATTGTCTTTTACCCTTTATTTTTTATATTTGCTTGTTTTGAAGCTATATTTAGTAATTCTTCTGATTTATTAATAATTTGTAATAATTGTTAACAGTTTATATACAGCTTATTTATACAGTATAATAATAATAGTAATTAATAAAAATACCCAATTAATACACCAATGAATGTGAAAATGTAGCCATGTGCCGTACTATTCAATAAATTATGAGGATGAGACGCGCTGTGACATTAAACTTAATCATTGACATGATAACCTCAATCAAATCATGACACCAGTTATAGCTTGTCAGTGACAGCAAGGTCTTTATATTTTAAATGTTACCGTATCTTCTTTTTAAAACTATATTATTTACTGTAATAAATACTTTTCTTTCTTTTTTTTAAGTATACTAGTATACTTCATTTTCTGGAGGGTTCTGGAGACATTTATTTGTCAATTATTTTTGAAAAAAAAATCCAATTTTATAGTCAACATTTCCTTGCACCCTCAGTTCCTTTAAAATAAACTAAATCAGCACTGAGCTTGAGCTGAATAATGACAAATTTGTCTTCTTCGTCTACACTAATCTGGATTAATTTGAAAACGGCGTTTTCTTCTAAAAACGCTCCGTGTCCACACTATAGTTTTCAGTCACTATAGTTTTCCGAACAGTTGATGATCCACACTGAAATGTCCGAAAACACTAACATTCCTGTACTGTGCATGCGTGAAACCAACGCATTCTCACTTCAAGTCGTCACATTTTGACGCTTGGGGAAGACCCCCTTTGCGTCACATTTTAACGATCAGGGTACATCTTTTTCATAACTTTTCGACGCGAAGGGTCCTCAGTTGTTTTACATACAAAACCCTTAGCATCAATATGCCGATAATTTGTATAATT
>JAUCMT010000856.1:0-10417 GCA_032357475.1 Enteromius thamalakanensis | reverse complement strand
AAGTCACATAATTGGTATAAAAATATTGTGTCAATTAACGTTAACCCATTTTATCAATTCTAAATTAATAGCAATGTGTTGGTGCGATACTTTGTAGTGTGCAATTTAAAACAATTGCCTCTAGGAGTCGCCAACGGACATAAAGCATATACGCACAAGAAATGCACGTACGCCAGACATGGAGTTGATGTGGACCAACGCACATTTTCAGCGTTGATACATGAGGCCCCAGGTGTCCCCGACTAAGCAAGCCAAAGGCAACGGTGGCAAGGAATCAAAACTCTGTGAGAAAAAATAAAAATCTTGGGAGGAACCTGGCTTAGCAAGGGCCAGTTATCCTCTGGCCAGGAAACCCGACACCCAGTTCCCAGTTTATGTGGTGTAAGGGGTGGTGGAGGGATGCAAAGAGCAAAGATACGAGGGAGAGGAAGTTGAAGGTATTTAAAGGGGAAGCTTTTGCTCTGATAGGGTAACTAGGTAATATGGAGATGCAGCTGGTTAATCATTTGTACGTGCTCCTCTCAAAATTTGTTACAAAACATAATTTCACAAGTTCCCCCTTCCTCATTAAATAACCTATAGTAAGCATGTTTGGCATGGTTTCCAGATAGAGAGCCTGGCAGACCCCGAGCCCTAGGGGATCAACCCCTAGGAGACAAGGGCTGGGTAGATCTTGGAGCCTGGCCTGGTTACTGCGTGCCCCCCAAAAAGGCAAAACATTAAGGACAACGCCAAACATGCACCCCCAGACCGCTGAATGAGAGGGAGCTGAACTAAATAGAACAACTTTTTGTTTATTTATATATATATATATATATATATATAAGAACGTGCTGCTCCTTGGTGGATTGAGCTAGTGCTCAATACTCTTGTGAAGAAAACGGAAAGGAAGACATGGGCTGTAAAATTGGGAAATGAGACTAATGATCTGGGAAATAAGACCAATGCTCAGGGAAATGAGACCAATAATCGGAGAAATGGGACCAATGCTTAGGAAATGAGACCAATGATCGGGGAAATAAGACCAGTGCTCGGGGAAAGAGATCAATGCTCAGGGGGTTAGGCTAAAATTTGGAATTAAAGCCAATGCTCGGGTCAGGGAAGTGGATTGGAGCTCAAGTTCGAATGGGAGGAACTGGCTTCGGCTGAGTCAATATCCTGAATTTCTGGAAAGCAAAATGAGGGAGAGAATCAGCAATGTGGTTATGGACTGCAGGGGTTTTGAACTCAATTTACAAGAAATGACTTACACTATAGACACACCAAAAGAGACACAAGATATTAGACACTTTACAACTTCCCAGGGCTCAGTGGCCCATTGTCAAAGCTTCAATTGTACAACCTACCAGATCTCATGAATGTGAATATAAATATTACACACAAGAAATAAAAAACAAAAAACTGGACTGTGGTATGTTCATGCTTCGTTTTTATTTGGTGTACTATTTACACATTTTCATGAGACTGGGCGGCATACAGAGGTGACCGAATGTGATGCAGTTTTTTTACCTATGCAACATCACTACTGTAAGTGGCAAAAGATACTGACGAAATAAGCTTATATGATTTTATGTTTGTAACATATAACGTATGTTTATACTGCTGAAACTATTTCTAACATTAAGCATTAATGTTTTGCTATTATTACATTTACATTTATTCATTTAGCAGACGCTTTTATCCAAAGCGACGTACTGATTATTATAATCATTAATTAATCACATGAAGCGCACATGGAAAGTTAAGTTGTTTATATGGCCTTTACATTCTGTTTACATTCTGTAATCCCAAAAAACAATGTAAAGTAAACTTTCGAAAGGGAACTTACCGTTGTTCTACAAAATTAACTATTTCTATAAACTATGAAAAATTAGGAAGAAAGTGACCATGCTAGTTATAAATTATTATATACAACATCATATGCATCGTAAATGTTATCACATTTACTTTGCATTCATGTGTTGACAAACTTTTTCGGTATCCTCCTTCAAGCACTAATCAATCTTGTCCCACTACTTCGGCCTTTGATATTAATAAATCCAGACAAACAAATTATCTCAGTCATCCAAAATATAGCAAACATGACAGATCACATGGGACACAGCTGGCTAACAACAAGTGTCTGAACAACTTGAGCCTGTGGCAAACCGACTGGACTTTCTTGGCTTTTATGAAGTTCATGTAAATGTTTTTGACATGCTGAAACCCATTAAAACCCTTTCCACCCATAAATTATTATTGATACAACATAAAATGTATAAAAGAAATGCACACAGTTGTGCAGCAACAGGTGCCTGTGTAAGACAAACCTTTGCCTTCCCTTGTTACAGAGATGTATGTCACCAGAATTAGCTTAAATCATTCCCTGGCCTCGGATGAATTTAGCCTATTTGAGATGTTATAATCAGATTGATAATTTTGGCTGGTAAATTTTGGTTACGTTAATTGTTCTCATGAAAGAGTTTGCATAACTAGAAGATCAAGAAGTTTTTATGTGTCACTTGATCATTCTTCCTTTTACTTTTCTTTCTTATATCTTACCTGCTTAAACCACCTGTGTTCCTTTCCAGCATTTATATTGCTTCCACCGCTATCATGCCTGTGCCTTCTTTTCACATTCTGATCCATTTCCCAAAACTTTCTTTCTCTTCTAGCTTTATGCTGACTCGTCATGAGGCTAGAGTAGTCATGAGGCTTGGCAATTGTAATATAGCATATTATAAGATTATTATAATATGAATTATACTACATTAAAATAGTATAAATTTAAATATTTTTATTAATGGTCTCTAGAGAAATTCCAGGTCAACTTGCTTAGGGTTAATGGATATCATCTCACTGGTCTTTTTAAAGATACCATTTAGGCCTGTGACCACAGCAGCTCTAGCAATGCCCTGCAGGCCCATACTGAACTCACAAGTCATATGATTTCTCAATCTAAATATTTTTTTTTGGCATCACTTTGCAAAAAGGCTCATTACTTACTTTCATTATTATGAATAAAATACATTAACAGCATTTGTTTATCATAGATCACACCATTGTCAGCATTCACCAATGCTTCGTCACGGTTCATGGGTTCACAATCTCATTCTTGCCTGCTTTGTGTGTGAATGATTAGATGTGTGTGTATAATGTCCAGATTGTGGATAACGAGCAGATTGGTTACAGCTGAGGCTCGTTACCTAACACTATTTATGTCCCGCTAACCTGTCTTGTCTTCGTCAGTTCCTCTGCTTGCGGTCCGATTGTTTGGAGTAATGCTCTTTGAGTATCTGTTCCCTGGAGTTCCAGTTGCTCTGTCCGCTTCCTCCGGTGAGGTTGGGAATTACTCAGCTCCAGCCGTTTTCCCACTGCAGTCCCTGTGTTACTGCTCGCTGTCTCCAAGGATCTTCACGCTGGGCTCCAAGGGATTGTTTGCTGAGCTTATGCTGTCCATCATCTAAAAGACTCTCATATTGAATTGACTTTGTCAATAAACTTTTAACTGCATCTGCAAAACTGTTTCCTCCTTATTAACTCGTCACAGTAGGAACTGACCATGATGGAAGCAGCAGATGCAGCAGACATGCAGAACTTCCTGACGAGTCACGCTGCTCCTATGGATTGCCAAGACGGCCAAATCACGTGTTGCAGGAGGTAGTAACACAGGTGTCCGAGCTCTCCTCATTGCTCCAACACCTGACTCATCCTGCTGCGCCTATTACACCACCTGCTGCCCCGAGATCGCCCGACCGGATTCAGCCTGATATGGCGGTGAGCCCAATATGTGTAGAGCATTCCTGACTAAATGTTCTATGTTTTTCTCACTGCAGCCACAGACGTTCGCTACAGAGGAGGCGAAAGTGACATTTTTTCTAACTCTACTCACAGGCAAAGCAGCGTTGTGGGTACGGCGGTGTGGGACAATCAGCAGGATTGTTGTTCTTCATTTCAGAAACTGTCGGATGAGGTGAGAGCGGTGTTCGATCGCGCTGTGGCAGGGTGCAAGGCGGCAAGACAACTCGCTGATCTATGGCAAGGTGATAAATCTGTTTCTGACTATTCTATTGAATTCTGTACACTAGTGGCTGAATGCGGCAGGAATGAGGAGGCGCAGCGGGACATTTTTCTGCACAGACTAGACTCTCGCATTCAGAAAGATATCTGCCTCATGGATTTACGACGAGGTTCGAGGGACTCGTTGAATTGGCTCTACGTGTTGACACACGCGTTCAACAACGAACACACTTTGTTCTACCTGTTTTAGACGTCGAGCCCATGCAGGTGGGGAAAGCTCGGCTTTCCCAGGAGGAGAGAGAGCAACGGAGAAGAAGGGGCTTATGCTTGTACTGCGGTGCTGCTGATCATATGCTCATTGATTGTTCAGTAAAAGCTCGAGCTTGGCTGCAGGACTGAGGCTGACGTCGGGTAGAGCAAACGTCAACAAAGCCTCATCAAGCACTCTCCTCCCGGTAAGACTGCAGTGGGCCAATCAGGACCTGGAATGTCGCGCTCTGGTGGACTCTGGAGCTGAAGGAAATTTTTTAGACTTTTCATTTGCTCTCAAGGCTCACATTCCTGTTGTTCCTCTGGAGCGTCCTCTGACCGTAAGAGCACTTAGTGAACAGTCATTACCTAATGTTACTCATGCTGCACCCACTCTGACTCTTATCACTTCTGGGAATCACACTGAACGAACACTGGGCTTTTTTTTTTCTCGCGAAGAAGGATGGTTCACTGCGACCGTGTATTAATTATCGGGGGTTAAACAACATCACGGTAAAGAATACTTATCTTTTGCCGTTGCCATTTCCAAATGCTGCAGGATGCATCCGTCTTCACCAAATTGGATTTAAGAAATGCTTACCATTTGGTCCGCATTAGGGAGCGGGATGAGTGGAAAACTGCTTTTAATACCTCTAGGAGGCACTTTGAATATCTTGTTATGCCATTTGGGTTATCAAACTTTCCCGCAGTTTTTCAAGCACTCGTCAATGACGTGTTGAGATGGGAACATCTGTTAAGGGAACATGTCATACAAGAAAAACATACATCAAGAACACAAAACCAGTTACTCAAATTTAATATAACCTTCAGCCCACTGCTGTCACCATTAAATATTGCATAAAACTAGCTGTTTATTTTTATTATTATTATCTTATGGAGTTTTGAAAAATTGAAATTAGAACTGGACCGAATGCGGTGTCTTTGGTTGGGGAGCTGACTGGAGAACACCAGGACAATGGCCAGTTCAATTGTTCAATTGATATAAATAGCACTAATAAAGAGTGGTCACCCATCCGACCACGTACAGACTGGGGGAGCCCATTCTGGAAGTGTATGTTGAGGTAGACCATCATACAAAACGGCACTCGCTGGTATAGAAGTGAAATCAAGTCATTAGCAGGGTGAGAAACAAGTGGAGGGACAGGGTGGAGCAGGGATGTTGTTTGGGTCTGTGCCGATGGGTGTGATGGATGCGCTCGTCGACAGGGATGTGGCGGCTGCTGGACCTAAGGCTTATAACTAGCAATAAATAATCCCACTAAAATCTCTATTTCTTATTTCATGCTATTATACCACCATAACTATCGCAATCATCGATGCCCCCACTGCTTCCATTTGTGTGTTCACCACTGGTTTCATTATATTACTACATTTCTACAAGCGTTCCTATTGGTTATTTGTTCTGTTACGTTAAAGGTAGAAAATCAGTTGTCATAGCCATTATTGGATCTTGGACCTGTCGTATTTTTTTCTAATATTAACATCTACTGCCTCTTTTGCGGTTTATCATTCTATCATATCATTACTATGGTATATTGTATTACCACCTGTTCAGTTTTTTATACAGTTCAGTATCAATATCTATAGCTAAATCCTCTCACTAAATAACTTTAAAATCAAATTAACGATGATAATAACAATGGTCATCATTGCAACTCATGAATCTAATTTATCTCTGTACCCATGTATACAACCATACACATACACTGGCTTTTTTTTTTTTGTGTACTGTTCTTGGTCTTATTTTTGTCTCCTCCCACTTTGTGCTTCATTTGTGTAAGTGTGTATATATATATTTGTGACTGGTCTCAGTATACGTTATGTTGCTGTCTGTCTATGTTTTATTGTGCTCAATAAAAAAAAAAAAAAGACGTGTTGATAGATATGATAGACCTGTTCATATATGTCTACCTGGACGACATATAGATTTTTTCCTCTTCTCTCCAGGAACACGTTCAGCATGTCAGGCGAGTGCTCCAGAGGCTGTTAGAGAATGATCTTTCTGTCAAGGCGGAGAAGTGTTCGTTACATGCACAGTCTGTGTCTTTTTTGGGTTACATTGTGTCATCCGAGGGAGTGCGCATGGATCCCGATAAGGTTAAGGCTGTGGTAAATTGGCCATCCCCTGATTCCCACAAGGCCCTGCAGAGGTATCTTGGGTTCTCCAATTTTTACTGGCATTTTATTTGCAACTTCAGCCAACTAGCCGCGCCTCTGACTGCCTTGACCTCCACCAAAACAATGTTCAGGTGGTCGAGCGAGGAGGAAGCCTCCCTCACCAAACCAAAAAGCCGCTTCACTTCGGCTTCCATTCTCCAGGACCCTGATCCCATGCGTCAGTTTTTGGTGGAGGTCGATGCGTCAGAGGTGGGGGTAGGAGCGGTATTATCCCAGCGCGCTGCCTCTGATGACATAATGCATCCCTGCGCGTTTTTCTCCCAACGTTTATCAACTGCCGAACGCAATTACGACATTGGAAATCGGGCGTTGCTGGCCGTCAAATTAGCGTTGGAAGAGTGGCGTCATTGGTTGGAAGGTTCGGGGGTTCCTTTTATAGTCTGGAACGATCACAAAAATCTCAAATATATATGATACACCAAACGTTTGAACTCTAGGAAGGCTCGTTGGGCATTATTTTTTTGACATTTTGATTTTTTCCTTTCCTATCATCCGGGTTCAAAAAACGTTAAACCTGATGCGTTATCACGCATTTCTGACAAATCTGACCACCCTGTCTCCTAAGTGCATTGTTCCGGCTAGATTAGTTGTCTCTGCCTTATTTTTAAAAGATCGAATCAAAGGTTCGCAATACCTTAGAAGGGGTAACGCCTCCGCCCGGATGCCCAGCGAGTCGTCTATTTGTGCCGGAGGAATTAAGGTCTGATGTCATTGGATGGGGTCATTCTTCCATCATGGCTTGTCATTATCTTTTTTTGTCTTATTATTTTTCTAGTTAAACAGCGATTCTGGTGGCGGGCTATGGCTCGTGACATTTGGGACTTCGTTTTGGCCCGTTCAGTTTGTGCTCGGGGTAAGACGTCCTCCAGAGGGGTTACTTCAACCGCTGTCAGTCCCTTCGAGACCCTGGTCTCACATTGTGCTAGATTTCGTGACTGCCCTCCCTGGGCAATACGGTTGTTTTAACTGTAGTGGACTGGTTCACTTTATTTCCTTGCCCAAATTGCCCTCAGCCAAGGAGACAGTTGATACTATCATTGATCACGTCTTTCCCATTCATGGCTTCCCGGTAGATGTGGTTTATGATAGGGTTCCTCAATTTGTATACAAATTTTGAAAAGAGTTTTGTTGGTTACTGGGGGGGACTGTGAGTTTGTCTTCAGTTTTTCACCCTCAGACTAACGGCCAAACTGAGCGGGCCATCCAGGATCGTGAGAGAGTGTTGCGATGTTCGGTCACCCAGAATCCTGCTTCCTGGTGTCAGCAACTCTTATGGGTTGAGTACGAACATAACTCTTTACCAGTGTCATCTACGGGCCTGTCGCCATTTTAGTGTAGCTTAGGTTACCAGCCACCTCTGTTTCCCAGTGTTGAATCCGAAGTTGCGGTCCCCTCCGCCCACGCCTTTGTCCAGAGGTGTCACCGTACCTTGACGAGAGCCCATGAGACTCTTCTCCGGGTGCAGGAACGCACCAAGGCTAAAGCCGATCGCCACCGCTCTAAGCCTCCGATATACGTCGTTGGTCAAAAAGTGAGGCTTTCCACCTCTAACATTCTTTTCCGATCTGTTTCAAGAGTTCTCGTTTCCTAGTAATTTTTTAGTAGTGCAAAATAAGTGCAAATATGGCGAGCTGTCTGGGGAGCGAGCCGAGACAAAAAGCCCCACAAAAAGCTTTAAAGACAGCAGCCAAATTTGTGCGGCCAAAAAACGTTTGAGAGGGTGCTGGATCTTGGAAATTTACGTCGGGTGAGCCTACGCTGGGCTGAATGAGGACCTATTTGAGGTATTAAGAGCCTCGGCGGAGGTAAGTGGAAAGTGATTTAAATGGGTGGAGCCGGGGGAGCCTGCGCGGAGGCTAGGATTAAACCTACGCGGAGGTATTTAGGGACCTCAGCGGAGGTAAGACACGCAGTGGAAGTGAGGGGAAAGTGATTTAATATGAGTGGGAGCTGGGGGAGTCTACGCCAAGGCTGGGAGAAAAACCTACGCGAAGGTATAAGGAACCTCGGCGGAGGTAGAATAAAGGTAATTTTGATGGGTGGAATCTGGGAAGCTTATGTGAAGACTGAATGGGGTATTAGGAGCCTCAGCGGAGGTAGTAAAATAAGATAACTGGGTAGAATGTCAGGGTAGCCTACGCGGAGGCTGGGAGTAACCTACGCGGAGGTATAAGAAGCCTCGGCGGAGAAAAGTGGTTTAGATTGGGCTAAAATCCGGGAAAGCCTGTGTGAAGGTTAAATGAACGCCTGCACGGAGGTATTGGGGACCTCGGTGGAGGTAGGCAAGTAATTTATTGTTAGGGAGCTTGCGCGGAGGCTGGGAGTAAACCTGCGGGGAGGTATTAGGAACCACGGCGGAGGTAAGAGTGAGGTGGATTTAACTGGGTAAGAGCCGAGGAAGCCTACGCGGAGGCTGAGTGGATACCTATGTGAAGGTATTGAAACCTCAGCGGAGGGAAAGTAAGGGAAAGTGGAATAGCTGAGTAAAAGTTGGGGAAGCCTACGTGGAGGCTGGGGGTAAACCTGTGTGGAGGTATTAGGAACCTCGGCGGAGGTGAGGGGAAGTGATTTAGTTGAGCAAAAGTTAGGGAAGCCTACGCTGAGGTTGGGAGTAAACCTGCGCGGAGGTATTGGGAACCTCGGCGGAGGTGAGGGAAAGTGGTCTAGCTGAGCGAAGTTATGAAAGCCTACGCGGAGGCTAGGGGTAATACCTGCGCAGAGGTATTAGAAACCTCAGCAGAGGAAAGGGAAAATGATTTAGCTGAGCAAAAGTTATGAAAGCCTACGCGGAGGCTGGTGGTGAACCTGCGCGGAGGTATTAGGAACCTCAGTGGAGGAAAGGGAAAATGATTTTAGCTAAGCAAAAGTTATGGAAGCCTACGCGGAGGTTGAGGTAAACCTGCGCGGAGGTCTTAGGAGCCTCAGCGGATGAAAGGGAAAATTATTTAGCTGAGGAAAAGTTAGGGAAGCCTACGCGGAGGCTGGGGTAAACCTGCGCGGAGGTATAAGGAACCTCAGCGGAGGAAAGGGAAAGTGATTTAGCTGAGCAAAAGTTAGGGAAGCCTACGCGGAGGCTGGGGTGAACCTGCGCAGAGGTATTAGGAACCTCAGCGGAGGAAAGGAAAAATGATTTTAGCGGAGTAAAAGTTAGGGAAGCCTAACGCGGAGGCTGGGGGTGAACCTGCGAGGACGTATTAGGAACCTCAGTGGAGGAAAGGGAAAATGATTTTAGCTGAGCAAAAGTTATGGAAGCCTACGCGGAGGCTGGGGGTAAACCTGCGCGGAGGTATAAGAAACCTCAGTGGAGGAAAGGGAAAAGGATTTAGCTGAGCAAGAGTTAGGGAAGCCTACTTGGAGGCTGGGGGTGAACCTGCGCGGAGGTATTAGGAACCTCAGGGGAGGAAAGGGAAAATGATTTTAGCTGAGCTAAAGTTATGGAAGCCTACGCGGAGGCTGGGGGTAAACCTGCGCGGAGGTATAAGGAACCTAAGCGGAGGAAAGGGAAAATGATTTAGCTGAGCAAAAAGTTAGGGAAGCCTACACGGAGGCTGGGGGTGAACCTGCGCGGAGGTATTAGGAACCTCAGCGGAGGAAAGGAAAAAATTATTTTAGCTGAGTAAAAATTAGGGAAGCCTAACGTGGAGGCTGGGGAAAACCTGCGCGGAGGTATAAGGAACCTCAGCGGAGGAAAGGGAAAATGATTTTAACTGGGTAAAAGTTAGGGAAGCCTACGCAGAGGCTGGGGGTAACCTGTGCGGGGGTGTTAGGATCCTCAGCGGAGGTGAGATGGAAAGGAGGACTTTGTCGGGTTGGAGGGAAGGGGACTGTTGAAGCCTACGCGGAGGCTGGCAGTGCGTGCCTTAGGGAAGTTTGAGTAGAGGATTTGATTATTAGAAATTAGATTCCGGGTGGGGGGAGTTGGGATTCTAGGGTTAGAGAGGGGCTGGTGACTGTTAGCATGGCTTGGCGG
>JAUCMT010000854.1:0-10421 GCA_032357475.1 Enteromius thamalakanensis | reverse complement strand
TAAACACAATCTAATCGCTAGAATAATTAATTTCATTTTAAGTTTTACCAGTAGGTGCAGCAGGCCCCTACTGACCCGTATGAATGGGCTGATAACGGCCCATTCAAATCGCGTGATAACATCCGAATCGGCTGCAGGTTTCAATGTTTTGATCAAATCTTAAGTGTCTGATTCACTCTGATTCACTACATACAGTACAGCGCACTAAGGACAAAATGTATATGCATCCATATCTTTTCATCCAACAAATCTCTTATGATTTCAGAAAAATATAGTGCACAAGTGCACTATACTTTTGGAGCTTTTGGACACCAAAGATCACCAACTTCATTATACTGACTTTCTTTTTATGTTCTGCAAATGAAATCACGTCGTGCACAGTTTTTGGAAAATCACGATGGTAAGTAAATGATGGCAATTTGTGGGTAAACTATTATTCTATGAAGTAAAGATGGAATTTTACAGCCCTTGGGACCTACTTGCCAAAGCAATACCAGCCTACTGTAAGCGTGTTTATCCAAGTTGTAAAGTAAACACCATGAAAACATGTTTTTGAAAAATTAATGATAGTGCAATATTGATACAAATGGCTGAGAAACATATATTTTCTCTGCTGTCCCCAAAGCTAGTCAGCGTTCTTTCTCTCAATTCCCTCTTACTTTGGCTGAAGGTCATCTTGCAATGCACCTGGAAGTCTGTGCTTGTTTGGTTTTATACAGTGACAGGGAACATCTGTGAGGCTCAGACTGTCCCTGCAGAAGCGTGTGGGCTGTCTTTGCTAACTACATGCCTGTGGCAATCAAGTAGTAAATAGTTAATTTTGTTGCTAGTGAAGGTTTCTGCTGCAGGCGATTTGTAATTAAAGTGAAGAGCTCAGAATGAATCATCCCGATCTGAAGCAGAGACTGACACCAAACAGGAAAACATGCCACATCTTTGCCAAACATCTTATCATCACGCTCCGTCTCTCTGTTCACACACTGAAAGCATCAAAGAGAACGTGTGTATTATTATATTGACTTGTGTGGGTGAGAGTAATTATGTTCTACTGGACAGAAAGCTGCTTTGTACATGAGATCTGGCAGCTGTGGTTTTTCAAAACCTGATTTGAAAGATGCCATGTTGTTTGTTCTCAGTATCTGGAGTCAGAAATATCTGCATCCCAGAGCTGCTTACAGCTGAAGTGTGTAATTTCTGCACCACTAGCAAGATAATTATAAGTGTTTTCACTCATAATGAAATATTTGCCACTTTGTTTAGCCGAAAAAATCCCAGCACAATGCCACCGTTGTTGTGGTTGTAACAGCTTCGTTATAAGTGTACTTTGCATATTAAACTAGAATAAAATGACTTTTTAACATCACAAAATCTGCTTTTTAACATGTGAGATGAAACTATTTTGAGTTTCAAACATTAAAGTGCTAATCAAGGCGAGGACAAGGATAATAGCTGGACAAACAAACTTCACAGAGTATTATGAGAAGAAAGCTAATTGCCCCATCTCTGATTAGATTTCCAATTGCTCTGAATTGTAATATTATATAGCAGTCTCCTCACAAACAATCTGTCCACACTACAAATAAACAATCACGAGTGTTTTGTTTTTGATCTTCTCACTTTGAAAATGAGTGTCAAATTAAAACTCCTTTTTCACGAACACATGGCCTTCTAAGCAAGGAAATAAAAAAGGCTGTGTGGTGGGCAATGTTTACTTTAATTTTGTTGTTAGGAAGGAGAATTGTGCCTTAATTTACATGAATCCATTAGTAAATTGGGTGCTGAATAAAATAGGCATAATTCAATCTAAGCAAATTCCACTTTGTCTTTAGCCAAAAAAAGGAGAGCACATTAAGTAGGAATTCAAATTCAGTAACCTCGGGAAATATCATTCAGCGAGTCAGAGCAGGCCACACCATTTCTGTTATCTGTCATGCCGTCCTGAAAACAGCAATCTGGGCTAGCCAGAGTAACAACGGTGCCAACGATCTGCCTTTCCTTGAGCAGGTAATTAGGAAGGACTATTTAGTTCTTTTCTCCTAGTAATCGGTCTGCCTGGGCTGACTGCCGTTAGTCCAAACCTGGTCTTGCTCTGGAGTTAAAAATGAGAGAACAGCAACATTTATCATTTAGACTGAAGCATCATGCATCGTACAGGGGACATACCTGAAGACTGAAGAGATAAATGATGCTTGTTTTGGAGTTTCGCACTTAAAACCTTGCACAGTGAACTTCTCAAAACATTTTGTGAGCAGTAATTTAGTGTACAGGTATTTAACAAACTTGTATTGTATTTATTGTATATATACTTTCTTTAGCATATTAGTTGTACTCTTGCAAATCTAATGTAAACAACATCTTACAACACAGTGACATAATTGTAGGTTTGCAGGTTTGCCTTTACAGATCTTATCTATGTATGAGCAGCTTGTAACTGTCACAAGCTTCACCTGAGTCTTAATGTTCCTACCTGGACTCCCTTTACCCACCTACTGGGACTGATCACCGCTACAGGTGTAGCGCATTATCTGCAGTATTTAATGAGCTGCTTTCCTCCAGCATGTCGCAAAGTTTTGATTTTAAATATAGGAGTGTCACAGCAAAGGGTCTGAATACTTAAGACCACGTGATATTTCAGTTTTTCTTTTTTAATAAATCTGCAAAAATGTCAACAATTCTGTGTTTTCTGTCAATAAAAATGGCTGCAATATAACAAGAGTAAAAATTTAAGGGGGTCTGAATACTTTCCTTACCCACTGTATGTATACTTTAAGTGCTAATATTTACCTTTAAGGTACCAAAATGGGCCCTTTAGGTAGAAACATATACCTTTTGAAAAGGTACCCCCAGTGACAGCTTTTGTACCTTTATTTCTGAGATTGTACATTATAATGTAAAATTAAGTGACACTTTTATTCAGCTCAGCATTGATCATATTTTTAAGTGTATAATGTTATAACAACAACAAACAAACAAACAAATGCGCAACTGTTTAAACATGGATAATAATTGAAAATGTTTAAAAGCAGATAATTTGAAACTGATGATGAGAAAAAAAGCTATTCATCCTTGTTATCACATGATTAAATGTTATGTTAAAATATTTTAAATTGTAATAATATATTTCACATTATTATTAGGCCTATTATTATATTTTTTTCTACATGTTTTTTTTTTTTATATGAGAAATACACTTTTCCTTCAAGTCCTTCAAACTTTACAACTTCGTCATAATAACCTCCTGTCCCCAAAGTGTCAACTCTGTTCTTGCGAGTGACCTTTTGCTCTCAGACACAGAGCCAGTGATGGAACATTTCCAATAATGCCCCCACAGCTGCCGAACTGGTCTTGGCAAGATCTGCTACAAATGAAAGTGGCCAGTGAACCCAAGAGCACAGAGCTGAGCAAGGTCAGGACGCTGAGGAGACAGCGAGGACAAACAGAGTTTATTATCCTTTGTCAACCTCTGAGGTGTTGTTTAAGCAATATCACAGGAGCAAGAGTGCTGCTTGTTTACCGATTGTCAGCAGAAGAGCGATTCAGCAAAAGGAACAAGGTTGCAGTTCAAAAAACAATCAATTAACTTCAATTTCAGACCAAATTTGACCAGTATTTTTTAAACATCCAACTAAATAGTTTTAAATAAGCTAAGCCTATAGTGCTTGGTATAAACAACACAAATTTCTTGTCTCTACTCAAAGCATTTCTGAATGCATCCCTCCGAGGTTGAAGGGTGTAGAGGACCAAACAATTGCTCACACAAAGATGGGAGCCCATAGTATTTTTTTTTCTACTGTCAAAGTCAGTGTGGATCAGCAACTGTTGGGTTACCCACATTCTTCAAAATATCTTCTTACAGGTTTAGGACAACATGTGAGTGAGTAGGTTAAATAATGACAGAAATATAATTTCTGAGTAAACTGTCTCTTTAAGAACAGTCGGCAGCGGTTTAGGTTTAATTTATTTTAATGTGTATTTAATTAAATTGTTATTATTAATTTAATTTAATTTAATTTAATTCGATTTTTATATTTATATAATATTTTAGAGTTATTTTATTTTTATGTGTCCTTTTAAGACTTGCACGCATCCGTTCCTCTTTCTGTTTACTGTCACTTTAGATATTGCTGTGTTAATATGCATATCTTGTCCGTTTTTAACAGTATTAGACGTAAAAGACAATTTAAGTTTAAGTTGAGTTAACGTTATATGTTAAACTCTAGGAATCAGGCGCTGTTTGAAAATGTGCGCGCGCTTCATCCTCAGAAGCGCGTCATAACAGCAGGTGATTTATGATGATTAACCGGCAAATAACGCATTTTTTTGATTGCGCATTAGTGCGGTGTCGCGTAAGTGTAACTGTACTGCAGAGGAGGTAACATTTGATATGGATGTTTGTCCCATTTTAAAGAATATTGCGACGCCATAACTTTAGCTGGTAGTCTAGAATGTATGATATTTCAAAGCTAGGCTAATTCTGCAGACATTAATCATCCACCATCAAAAATCATCACACCCCTTTCTGCTGATTGTCTAGAAGGTCGTTAAGCTACTCCTCCCTGACTTGTTTTCTAAGGAGTTAAAAAAAAAACACCTTCAAGACTCTTGAAACAGTGCAGTCAAATAAGAGGAACATATCTTGATTCAAGCCTGATATTAGCTTCCAGACATCGAAAGCATCAAGGTACGTTATGTGCAAATGCATTGTTTATTTTCCATTAATAGTTTGCATGTAAGTGAATAGCTTGACCCTACTTTGAATGCAGTGACTGTTAAACTCAAGCTTAAACCAAAAGTGCTAAAAATATATGATTTAGTCCTAAATATTTCCCAGATTTATTTTAAAAGTTACTATGACCTGACTCTTCTGATGTCAAATGGTATTGTGTGAGGAACAACAGACCCACATTTAGTCTTTATTCACTGAAAATCATCCTCTCTATCTTGTTTCTTTAGTCTGACTTTTTTGCAGTATAATAAAACGAGCTGCGTATGGCTTTGGAAGCACATTCAGTATTTTCATTTCCAAGTAAATTATTATTCCTTCAAACACCATTTGAGTTAGTGGGTTTCTTGATCTGTAGATTTTTTTCTGCCATGTTTGAAATGACAAGGTATAAAAGGGTGAGAAAAGAAAGCCCTGCAGGCATCAGGTTGATCTTTCAATCTACTCTGGGTGTAGTTTCTGTAAAGTTTCTGTTTTCTGTCTGAAATTTAGATGCAATGCTATGCTACATGCTTCTAGTGCAATACTAGAGTTACACATACAGCTATATACCGAGGCATTTCAAACAACATAGTTGTTCAGGAGTGTGATGGGTTCTAGGTACTATCAATGTCATACATTAAAAAAAGGAAGCTCTGGTGGGGATTGCGCATTCAGCTACAGTTTTCCTATGAGTGCCTGACCTTCTGGTGCTTTGTAGTTAAAGGAACATTTTATCTTCTAGGCTGTCTAGCTGCACATTTGTTTGAATCAATACTAATGATGAAATCCCTTGGTGTTGCCAATATTTGTCTCTTCAATTGTGAATAATAATTTGTCGGGTAGGTGATTTGAAAGATATGAGAACATAATGACACCGTTCACGAGCGGTTATAAGGTTATTTTTCTTTCATGCATGTAAATCAGGTAGGCCGTGTTGGATGTTAGACATTGATTCGGCCATTAGTAAATTCAAAGCATCAATTCGCCCTGATAGAACATGCTGCGGTGCAAGAAAACAAGGCAAGAGAGAAATAAGAAGGCATTGCATATGCAGAATGTGGGGAGATTGTATTCACTGTGTACAGGGCTGGCCATAAATATGGGCGTTGAAGGACTGTGCTGTTACTGCGAATGTAAACATACTCTCCTATATTATGGACAACATGATTTTTCTTGCTATTTTAAATGAATATTTCCCCAAAAAAGAAAATGTGCTGAAAATTTACTTAGATTTTTAACTTTAAACACTCACTTCTGGCCAAAACACAAGTCTAATTTCCATAATTATTATGGATAAAATTATCCATACTAATCATATTATCCAAGTCTACATGGTGGATGGCCTGAGGGTGAGCAAATTCCTTAGCAAATGTTCTTTTTTGGGTAACCTTTTCTTTTTAAAGTGCTTTATAAATCAAAAATGTTGGACTGTCAGTCACACACGTTTTTAATCCAGTTTACTACATTAAGATGACCCAACAAAACATAGATCATTTAAATATCTGTTTCCTTCCTTGACTAGTACTAAATGTAGACTTTAAAGAAGAAAATGCAATAAACATGCAGGAAATTCATGTTGTAATACTTGAAAGTGAGTACATTTATGGACTGCATCAATTGTACATCTTACATATTGCTGTATGGATCCTGCGTTGTGTCTAAATATTTAGCAATCCCAGCATTAGGGCTGTGCAATATGGACAAAATAATCATATTGCAATTTTATTTGACATTTTGGCAACTGTTTTTGCTTTTTCAAACAAGCTTCATACAATCTAAATGTATTCAGTGCATAAGAAGTGCATAACAAAACATTTAACAATGAATGAAATAACATTTACTGACGATGTGCGCAGGCATCATATCTGTGCACATATGATAGGTAATTGCGTCTGTAATTTCTTTATGACATTTCTGCATGAAATTCTAAATAAAATTGCAGCCTTATGCGATTGAGAAATTGCATGTGCTTAAATTGCGATTTATTGCACAGCCCTACCCAGCATTCTCTTCATAAGTAGAATCATGGTCAGCTAATCTCTTTAATGTGTATTAATCAAAGCATTTTAATAATTAGCAATGCCCCCATATGAGACAAATTCTTTTTGCTTAAAGCTGAGATGTTGACGCTGTGAGTTTGATGCTAAGAAACTGTCTGTCCGTCAGAAGTGCCTCAGCATGAAGAAATGACACAAACTCATTGAAGAATGAAATGAGGAGATCTGTCAAGTGTCAAACCTTTTTGATGTTGTACATTTCCCTTCCAGTGTTGGAGAATCACAACATGGGGTGCAAGAAACATCAAGGAGAAACATGGAGAAGACGCGAGGATCATGGAGGTCAGATTTCATGAAAGCATTAAAGAAATATTCCACTAAAAATGAACGTTTTGACATTTTCTCACCCTCGTGCCAATCCAAACCCGCAAAAGTTTTCTCAGTTGAAAAACAAAATTAAATTTTACGGTAAATACTGTTCGTTTTTTTTTTTTCTTTTACGCATGCAGTCACTGTTAATGACAACTAGAGCTTTTAACCTTCAGAAAGTTCGCATAAGCATCATAAAACTATTGCAAATGTGTTCCATACAAGTCATTTGACTGCTTTTTATAGTGAGAAAGACAAAATTGAAGTCATTAGTCATCAAAAATGTTGACATTCAGAATAGCTTGATATCCATCTTAGTTGAATAGGTGATGTTTAATGAACAAACTGATTCATTTCACAAAACTGTACCAAATGATTCATTCAAAAGAATTGACAAAACAGCTCACTTTAAAAGTAGATTTCAAGTTCAGTTTGGTTCTTCTATCGTATGGCTTTAGAAGTATTGAAAAGCACATGTTTTGTGGATGACCTTTTTTTATAAATGGTACTTTGATATCCTCTTTGGAGCTTGAAAGCTTTATTTATTGTAATTGCAAAGAAAGTACATTCATCAGATTGTGATCTTTTGTGTTTGGGATGACATGTAGGTGAGTGAACATGCAGGATTTGAATTTTTCAGGACCATTCCTTTAATGTACGTTGTGATCTAGAGAAAAGTGCTGTGAATAATTACCGTCTCACCGTGGTTTGACAGTCTGGGTTACGTGACAAAAAAAGCTCTTGGCACTTATTGTGCGAGACATCATTTCTTGGTCGTAGCGTGTTTTCTTCCCTCAATGATGTATGTATCCTAGATCATTGGAGGCTGATTTAAATTCCCAGCTTCCTTCAACACGGTTCGCTTTGGATTCATTTCCATATTTCTCCTGCAGGGCCCCATATTGAAATCTGCCAAGCATTCTCTGAAGCAGTCTAGCTGAAAAAGGCTTAATTATTTTCTGCACCATTCTGTCCAGAACCTTGCAGCCTGCATCCAACAGTCATATTTTCATCTATCTCCTAGTTTTTCATAAGCTTGTTCATCTGTTAAAAAACATACAGATTTGTACCTGATTAGATATGTATAAAGGCCCTCAGATTATGAAAACTCATATTTTGCTTTAGCAGCTTGTGAAATAGAGAACAGTACATGGATTGAATGAATTGTTTTATATGTTCACTTTTTTTTTTTTGTAAAAATCTTTCTTGTGTTGTTATCAGTCGTGAGTAATTTCTCACTTCGTTACTAATTTTGGCCTTATAGTCAAGCTTTAGGAATGATTTAAAGACCACTAGATGCCTCAGTAATTTCTAGCACTATTAAATGCCTTTTATTCTTTCACACTTCTTATGAAAACCCTTTTATTATCTGTTGATTACTGCTTTGTGTGAATATATGTGTTGGCATTTGGCAGTGAGCATCCAAAAGATTCACATTAAATGTAACTGTGTTTTTCCTCTTCTGACTGACCATATTTTTCTTCACGTCAAACAATATGCAGTGCATTTTTACCCTCTTGTTTCTGCGCTGGTAATTATTATTGAATCTCTTTGCCACAAAGGAAATGCATTTTGCTTTATGCCTCTGACATGAATTGCTACAACATGGCAATTTTGCTGAGATGGAAAACATTTCACTAGTTCCTTAAACTATCAATCTTGGGATGTCACTTCTAACCGAGACTAATGTAGCTCTGTTCAGTAACTTTGGTCAGTGAGGTGAATGAAGTCAGAATGATTACTTGCCAATGAGACGTGTGAACGTTAAATGCTTTGAATGCATTTTAAACCTTGAGTGGCCATTAGCGATGTATTTCACCCCCCAAAAATAATTTTTCTTAGTACGGAAATGAGATCCATGAAGATATCCAGAAAAAAGCAATGACAGGAACTTCATTTTCGAATGAATGGCTTTTAATGCTGATGTAGTAAGAACTATACCGTGTTAAACACTGCTGCAGTGTCAGTCATTTAGTCAGCAGCAGGCAAAATGTGCAGCATAAACATGGCATACTAGAGCTCATTATGCACTTAATTGACTATTTTCAAATGCTTTTTCTCAGCAATAAATCTGACTCACTGCTTTTGTTAAAGGTGCAGACACATAGTTTAAAAATAACTGAGTTATGCAATGATAAAATTGCTGTTTTACATATTAAATGAGCAGTCAGTAGTCTCGAGACTATAAGATCTGTTTACTTCACTGCTTGTTATTTTGTAGCCCATTTAAATTCATACAGTTGCACATAAATTTCTTGCATTTTAACATTAAAAACAACAACAACAACATAAAATCAAATTTTTATCACGTCTGCTTTTTAAAGATGAAGGACTTTAGGTGTCATGTTGCTTTAGAACAGCGACTGCTACAAGTAGCTGTATATGTTCAAGTATCTGAATTTAGATGCAATAATTATGTGACAGCTGATTGAGTCCCAGGTGGCTCATTCAATATTCACAATCCCAGCACCTTGCCATGATCAAAGAGCTCTAAATAAAACCTGTAGCAATCGCATATATGCTTTTCCAGTTTGCTCAGTTAATCTTGTAGGTGGAACTCACACCAGTCAATGTAGGACTTGCCATGGTTGAAATGAATATTTGATAGAGTGTCACCGAGTGAACGTCCATGTAAATCCAGTATGCTTGTGAAGTCTGAACTGAACCTATTTGCGTAAGGAAATACATCTGCAAGCACTGTAAAAATGTACCAGTATTATAGCATACAGTATACATTTACTGTGTGTGTTCAAAAAGTTTGGAGTATTTCATTTATTAAAAAAACCCCCAATAAATTACTAATTTATTATTACAACTAATTACAATTTATTTCACAAGGATGCCTTTAGTTGACCAAAACATTTATAATCCTATAAAACAAAATGTTTCAAAATGCTTTTTTATAAGGTTTCCACTCATGAAAAAATGTCATTTTAAATTGGTACATTTCACAATATTAATATTTTTACTGTATTTGTTTTATTAAAAAAAAACTGAGCATGGTGAACATTCTTAAAAAAAAAATACAAATAAATAAAAAATTAAATAAATACACCCTATACAGTATTTTTTATTTTTTTTTACTCGTATCATTATGCTGAGATTTGCAATGAAAAATGAAGAATTAAATAAATGGACTCAGACTTTATGTACTATTTTAATTGTGATGGGAATGTAAAATGACGAAATTGAACTTTTGATTATCAAAGCAGAGACGGTCTCTGTAGTCAAGACGACGATGATCACTGGAAATCAGGGGCCTCATGTATCAATGCTGCGTACGCACAAAAACTGTGCGTACGCCAGATTTCACGCTCACGTTGGGATTTACTAACAATGAAATGAACGTG
>JAUCMT010000853.1:0-10428 GCA_032357475.1 Enteromius thamalakanensis | reverse complement strand
AGAGTATGGGTGTAGTGTAGAGTATGGGTGTAGTGTAGAGTATGGGTGTAGTGTAGAGTATGGGTGTAGTGTAGAGTATGGGTGTAGTGTAGAGTGTGTGAGTAGAGTATGGATGTAGTGTGGATTGGATGTAGAGTATGATTTAATGTGCTGTAGATGTCTGCGTGAGTAACTCTTCTCTATTGTTCTTGTCTCTCTCTTCATGTTGTGTTTCAGGCTGAAGGCAGCAGAGGAGTGTTTCCGACAGGTCAAAGAAAAAGCTACATACAGCGTCAAACCCAAACACGCGTCTGGAATCGTAAGCCATTTTATTTATACGTTCCATGGTTTCAGCCCGACCCGACATCAGGTTTTTAACGTTTAGAATATCTTAATGCCTAATAATCTAAATTATGAATGGAGCAATATATAAATAAAATCGGTCAGTTGAAATTTTGATAAATAATATATAACACTTTATACTAAAAAAATATTACTTGATAGCAACCACTTAAATTAAAAAATTTAGTAAATTCAATGAATTTAATTTATTACTACCTTTCTATTAAATGTATTTAAAACAGCTGAAATAAAATGTCACAATTCTGCGTTTATAATGTAATTGAGAGTTTCGATTCTTGCAGTTGCAAGAAAAAAGATTAAAAAGTCGCAATTAATCTGTTTTATACTTTAGTCAAAATGGGTTACTTATGGAAGACCATTTCCACCACTGAATAAAGGATAAGAGGTCTAAAGCCTCGACTCCGAGTCTTTCCAGAGCTCTAGATGCTGCTCATCTCTAATCATTCCTCATTATCCTCAAATAAACACTTCACACGCTGATCTTTAAAAAGTGTTTCCCGTAAGCTAAGAGATTTATTTTCAGGATGTTGCTGTTTGTACTGGTGAAAGTGAGATTATGAGAGCTGAGATTATACTTCATCTTTATTTCCTCTCAGAAAGCGAAGTTGGGCATGAAGATCTGAGTCCGATGGGGACTGACTCATCTGTAAATCGCTCTCGCAGCATCTTCAGTGTTACTCTGCCATCTGCCGTACCACACAGGAAGTATACGCCATCTGAATGTGATGTCATATCCTGTGTCCTGCTGGATGAACATATCAGACGTTACATATCACCGTACATACTGGAGGACTGAAGCAATATCATCAAAACAAGATTGTTTTATTTTTAACCGGCGAGAGAAAGCGATAGAATCTGGATTTCTGATGCGCCTTTATTTTAAACATCGGCACCGTCACATTCTTTAAAACCAACACTAGTTAGTGCAGTTTAGTGCTATAGTCATCAGCTGGTTTAACACGTTCAAAAGCACACTCCAGTCCTACAGGACCTGAAAGAGACACTTCAGTATGTACAGTATGAATCAGCGGCGAATGTTCAGGAATCTACTCAGTGTTTTTGTGAAATTATGCAAAATAGTTTTCTGTCTCGGCTGCATCCACACATTCACTCACTCGCTCACTCAGTGTATTTAAGAGGATGTTTTTTTAATTAATGTAAATGATATTATTAACATCTTTATGTAGCATTGGTTTGTTTTTAGCATGTTTGTGTCGGAGGTGTGGATGGACGTCTGCGCTCTGTGCAATAACTGTTTGTATCTGAACGTTTTGAGAAGAGTGTAATTTATGTAAAATAAAGGGATTAATAAATTAAGACATTTTAATTTATTTCACACAATTGGAGATTTACTTGCATATCCTAATCTTATCATATCTTCGGGGTTGTATTGTGTGTCTAAATAAGCATTTCAGGTCATTTAGTTGGTTAGATACTTCATTCTCATGGTCTATTTTTCTGATTTAATGAACATATGCTGTAAATAATTCACAGGAATGCGTAAGAATCTCTTGTTCTACTCCAAATCCTCATTCACCTCTTTTTAACGGATTGCTTTTATGTGGATGTTTTACGATGTCATTTTTTACCCTCTTTTCACTTCTAATCGCAGAGTTTACTGAAGGTTTCTGAAGCAGGAAGTACAGTGTGTCAGACTCTTCCAGATAAAGGAAATAATGCTCGTAGGGAAAAGGTTTAGCCTCCACACAAATGCACCATAACGTTGTTTATTGTGAGTGTACTTTAGTTACATTCTGAATTATTGCTCTGAAAATAATCCCACTTTTATTGAAGCTTGCATCTGGCAGGATAAAAAATCGATAAGAAAATGAACAATTTAAGTTTGTGTTAAAATTTTCTCATTTCTTAGAAAAAGGGCAAGAAATTGCAAGACAAACTTAAATTCAGAGGACAATGTCAGAATTATTCCTCACAATTGGATGTTTTCTCAAATATTCTTAATAAACAGATTTTGGGGATGCAATATGCCATTCATATATTACATTTCTTTGTTTATGTCTTCTAATTTGAAATTCGTCCTGGGTTACAAGGAAACTAGTCTGAATTGTGAGACTCTGTATTATGTAGTTTTGGTGTGTTCTTTGGTGTAGCTGTCATTCTTGGTGTAGACAGGCTTTCACCAGTCTTCCTTACAAATCTGCACTGAATTAATTACTGAAACAAACATTAGAAGACAATAATAGAACTCAATAGTTTTAATAGACTTCTCTACATATATATATTTTTGCTGTACCATATTTCTATAGAATCTCTATAATCAGTCTGGTTATGCATATTTGGTGTTAACTATCATCGGTCATCACACAGCAGCAGCAGCTCCTGCATAGAGTCCAGTGTGGAGACAGTTTCCACACACTCTCCAGTGACCAATTATTACTGATAGTGACCAGTAGTGTCTGATGAAGGCTTGGAGACCAGTGGTGACCAATAGTTTCTAGAAGTGACCGATACTGTCTGACAGACCAGTGGTGACAAATGACCAGTAATGTCCAGTGATGACCAATAGTGTCCACAGGAGACCAGCAGTGCGGTGACTGATGGAAACCAGTGGTTACTGATAATAACCTATGGTGATCAATAGAGACCAGTAGGGATGATAGTGACTGATAGAGACTGTTGGAGACCAATAGTGTCTGATTGAGACCAGGGATAACTGATAGTAACCTATGAAGACCTGTGGTAACTAATAGTGTTCAGTGATGACTGATTGTAACCAATAGTGTCCAATAGAGACCGACAGTAAGCCAGTAATAATGGTTGAATAGATACCAGTGGTGACTGATAGTAACCAATCATGACGTATGGTGGCCAATAGTGTTCAATGATGACTGAAATTTGTCCAATAATGACTAATAGTGTCAGATGGAGACCAGCAGTGACTCATAGTGTCCAATGATGACTGATGTCTCCAATGGTGACCAATAGTGTCTGATAGAGACCAGTGGTAACTGATAGTAACCTATGGTGATTGATAGTGTCCAATGATGACCAATAGTGTCTGATGGAGACCAACAGTGACCGATAGTAACCAACGGTGACTGGTCACTATCAGTTACCATTGGCTTCCATCAGTGTCCAGCAGGACAGTCTTAAGATGCCGACCCGAAGCTTTGCAGTCTCTCAGCTCGGATTAGCAGCAGGTGTTTCCAGGGAAGTGTGGTCAGATCTCACTTTCTGCTGGACTCGGACGCACTGACGGACATGCAGCGACACTGCTTGACCCGCTGGATCTTGCGGTAGCGGACGTCTGGCTGCAGGTCGGGGCACTCGAGCTCCACGGTGAGGCTGGTGAAACGCTGCGGTCTGCAGAAGGCACAGGACTGGAAGGACTCCTGCTCTTTCCTGACGTGCCGCGGGATGTAGAAGGAGTTGCACTGACCGTAGCAGAAGCGGTTGATGATGGTCCGGCTCTTGCAGCCCTCCTGACTCACCGTCTGCCGCAGCGGCTGCGTCTTGCACCAGTCGCTCTTCAAGTACTTGCGCTCTGTCACCACCAGAGCTTCCTGGCTGGAGGCCAGCACTTCCTGTTTGCGCGTGCGGCGGTCAGAGGTGTTGGAGCTGGTCTTGTAGGGCGACGGGATGGATCCCTGCGGTCGGGTTTTACGTCCGGCAGAGACGAGACACAGCAGCCCGGCGAGAAGCAGCCACAGCGCCACCTTACAGCTCATCCTGGAACAGACAGACGGACAGAGAGAGAGAGTTAAAGTGCTCCTGTTATCGTGTAAGAATGAAATCTGAAAGAGCAGCGTGTGTAAAGAGATATTGTCTCTTAAACTCATTGACTCTGAATCATTAAGACGAGTTGTTTTGAAAACGAATCCCGAGCCGCTTCATGTTGACGTCAACATGACTCATTAGCATATCAGGCACTTGTTGATCGTTTCACATTGGGCTGAATGAAAATGTAAATTAATTCTTCACCACTAGGTGCTGCTTTTGTAGAGTTAAAAGCTCACAAACACTGCTTTACATGAAATCGACCAATCATTGGAGGAGTTTGGAGAAACCAATTGTTGGGAAATCATTGAACAAATAAAGTCAAAATAAACGCATATTAACAGAAACAGGAAACACTGAGTATTAAGTGTATTTCTGCTGAAAGTATTTCACGAGCTGAGCTCCAAATGACAGACTTGAACTAAAAGATTCAAACTGGTTAATCCGCGTGGTTGAGGGTTAATTAGACCAGGCTTGTGGTCTTGGGTCAAATATTTATACATTTAAGATCACACTGTTTATATATATACATTTATTAGTGCTGTCAAATGATAATTCATGTTTAACTGCATCCAAAATAAGTTTTTGTTTACAGAAAACATGAATGTACGCTGTGTATATTTACTGTGTACAATTCAAACACATGCGTGTATGCATTTAGGAAACATGCTGTTTATATATTTAATATATTTATATAATATAAATGTACATAGATAAATATAAATATATACTGTGTTTATTTATATATGCAATAAATATACACCGTACACACTTATATATAATATATATGCAAACAAAAACCTATTTTGAATGTGATTAATTGTAAGTAAGCAGTACTAATATTTCTAGTTATAAAATAAAACTTAAACTGTACTATCAAATAGTTATTTTCCCAGAATGCATCACTTGAGTTTGAGCTTTGTTCACACAGGCTAAACACCACAGCACTGCAATATCACACACACACTTAACTAATGCCACAAGAACTAGATTTCTCTCGTCTGGATGAACGTTAATTACGGCAACGTTCCTGCTGGTTAAACAATCTCTGAGACGAACATTATCCGTCTCCTGTCGTTCCTTCTCTCCGTTCAGTAGTATTTCTGTGTCTTTAAGTTTAATAAAAGCGGTCAGATGTGAGTGTCGAGGTGTTCAGACACGTCACAGATGGAGTATTAAAAGATTCAGACATCAGTTCTGAAGGGTCAGTCTGACTCGATCTCTCTCAGGTCGAAGCGTTTGGCCCTGAGCTTTCACTTTGTTTCCTGTGAAGACAGGAAGTCACAGATTAACTATAATTTGTCACTTTGTCTGCAGTCAGCAGAGCCTGCGAGCGATCCGTCAATCACTCTGGACATCTTTAGCACAGATGTGGCATCGCCGGAAGGAAAAACAAATCCCAGTGATTCATTCCCATAAACACAACATTTACAAAGGACTCAACCGTCCTTTTCTACTCTTTCCTGTTCTTGGACGAGGGTTGATTCTTCAGTGATCAGAGTCTGATATCCTACTCTCACGACTGTTCTGTTGCTCTTCAGCGTCTCTGATCGAGTGTTTGATTCTGGATCAACATTACAGTTGATGTACAGGCCTCAGAGAAGCAGCACGTCTGTGTTTGAACTGGAAGCGCAGCTCCTTTCGGCCGTTCAGCAGACACCGAGCTCGGGCTCCTGCGGCCCTCAGCCTCAGATCCAGAATACTATCGTCTGCTACAAGCACGAGACAGAACAAGCACGTTCAGATGGTAAGAAACACTGGAAATAGCAAGCGTTTGCGTATCTGCTCTTAATGTGCATCTCGTGTATGACAAGCATTTTGGGGGCCCCTTGGCTTTCGGGGGCCCAGGGCAGCTGCTAATGAGGCTGAAAATGTTATCTCTCAAAAAGTAAGAGTAAAACTTCTGAAAACAATAATCGATGTGTATTTTGAGAGTCTTAAAGCTCTGGCAAAGTGTTGATCCCTTACTAAAAACAACTGAGGGCAAAGGAAAGGTCATGACCTTTTGTTTAGGGTCAAGGAGGATGGGAGGGGTAACAGGAAAGCAGCCAATCAAACGCTTAGAAAAAGTTCTCTTCACAGTAAGATAGCCTGCTGTAATATAGAAATATATAAAAACACATTGTTCTGACTGATTCTGATCAGATGAGACTAGAATTAGACTCATTTAACTTCATGGAAGTATCCTTTATTGCAGTTTGGATTTCTAATACTTTTAAATGCTGCTGCTGCTTTTTTTGTAAAAGCAATAAAAACATAATAAATAGCACACTTCTGTCAGATGATTATCAAACAGTCCGTCACAGATGAGCGGCGCTTTCCAAACACAGCTAATGTTCACAGCCGGCTTCAACCGCAGCACACACACACACACACACACACACACACACTGGCAGCAGCTGGATAGCTTCGTTTCTGCTCTGTTCTAATGTGTGTGTAGATCCTTCAGAGATGCTCCGGTGATCTAGAGCTCAGACAGAGTGACTGAAGTGAAGTGTGAGCTGTAGTTAATGATGGTCTTGATCTGCTTGTATCGTGAAGTCTGAGAGGTTTTTAGCTGATCCTGTGTTTCAGACGGCTCTGAACTCAGACTATCATCTGATTTTGATCTCTCTCAGGAACATTCGTCTCTCTGCTGTGTTCAGTTCACAATCGTATAGAGCTTTTCCACATTCACTTCATCGACAATAAATCAGATGCACTTCAAAAATGATCATTTATGTTTGCAAAATGATAAAACTGAATGTTTGAGTCTGGAGCGCCGCAGCACAACAAACACACAACAAACACTGTATGGATCACAGTCATACATTTCTCTTTAATGCCAAAAATCATCAGGATATTCAGTAAAGATCATGTTCCATGAAGATATTTTGACAATGCTCTACTGTAAATATATCTAAACTTTATTATTGATTAGTAATATTCATTGCTTCATCTGAACAACTTTAAAGATGATTTTCTCAATATTGAGATGTGTTTGCTTCCTCAGACTCCAGATTCCACAAATCTTAAGAACACACTCCGTTTTATCATTTTGCAAACATTATGGCAACGTCACTTGAAAAAGTTTCCTGAACTTTAGAAACATTTAAACACTGTTGAATGAACCGCGTGAATCCGTCTCTGAACGTCGTGTAGATGTCTTTGTGCTAACAGAGCATTTATTAAAGTGAAAATTAAGATTGTGATTCAACTTTTTCAAATATTTTTTTTTTTACTTCATTAACATTTCATTCCATCATTTTCTAAACTTCATGGAAATGTTACTTTGATATGTTTTCAAACATTAAAGAAAAATGGTATTTTATTACATTTTTATCTACAAATATAAATCAAATCTCCAACTAAAGCAGAAAGAAACTGTTTTTGAGATGAATACGGTAGATTAATTAATCATTAATTTACAACAAAAAAAGGTTGGATTAAAATTGTGTTTACACTAAAAGAGCCCAAGTCTTACCCTCCTTCATCTAGTCCGGCTGGTTGTTAGTGATGTTGAGTATATCTGAGCGTCTGATTCTAAACTCACAGCACAGTATATTTGTGTGAATGAAAGCTGTATTAATCCTCTTTCTTTCTCTCAGTGCCGGCTCGAGCGCTCACCGACCCGCAGAAACAGCTCTAATCTGATCAGACCTGGCAACTCCATCATTCCCAGCCCATCGGAGCCTCACCTGGACGAGTGTGGGGTCAGAGACGGGTCCAGAGTCCAGGAACACCCATGCCTCGGCGGATCCTCTTCAGTCTCTCTCTGGGTGCTTCCACTCTTTCTGGCTCGTCTCCGTCGCTCGCATGTGGATCTTATCACGCTCACAGCTTTCTACTGGCTCTGATCAGCAAACAAATCAAGCCTCTCTCTCTCTCTCTCTCTCTCTGGTCACTCCTCCTCCTCATACTTTCAGTTTTCAGCTCTTTTCTTCTCTCTGTGAGCTGGCTCTGGTGTTTCTGCTCACAGACGTCATGCAGGATCAGTCAGATGCTTCATTTCATTGTGGTTTTCACATAAAAGATCTTGACACACATCTTCCAAAAGATTAACTAACCCGGGTGATCTTCACAGGTTTACGTGCTTTCTGATGTGATAAATATATTAAGTATATATATAAAGTCTATTCTTCTTGTGGAAGTCATGTCAAATAAATGAACTAAAAGTTTCATGTATTTTTTTATAAAAATCACTCTTTTTAAAAGTTATTTTGGACCTTTTTACTCTTTCTTTCAATTCATTAATTTCTTTTCTTTCTGTATGATTTCAAACTTGTTTTTCAGGAGAAGTTGTACAGAGTTTAAATGTTTTCTGGTCATAATTACTTTTAAATCGCTAAAGTCTGAATGGTTTCATATTGATTGCAGAAATATGATGAGCATTTATAAATCAGATCTGGAACCAGGTTGTAAAATCAAGCCATGATGTTCATTTACATGTTTATTGTTCAAACTACAAAGACAAGCTTTTCCTGTGTACTGGAATACTGTGTGTAATAAATATATTTCTGGTATTCATATAAAGACTGGGACTGATTTGACTGTGCTGGTCAGGAGAGTAATCATCTTCTACTTTAGTGAAGTGTGTTAGTGAAGCTGTAGGTGTTACAGCGACACCTGCTGGTCACGCGCTGTCTGGACTTTCCTGACCTGGAATCCTTGAATTTATCAATATGAAAACGCGCTCTCCAAATAAAAACAGAAACTGACTGCAGCGTGCATATGATACGCATCCATGCCATATAATCAACCCACGATGTGTGTGTGTGTGTGTGCATATAACATAAAATTAACATTTAATTAAAGGAAATAAGCTCTCTTTTTAAATGCTAAACTTCTCACAGATTTAGAAATCACACAAATGGAATCATGGGAATGATGTATAAAGAGCTATAAAAAACTGTACAGCAGCGTTTCTCTTTTATGTCAAACACGAGCTGATCTTATTTATTGATTATAGTCTGAGCAGAGGAAGTGTTCAGATTCAAAGAATGAATTTCAGAAATAAATCATGAACATATGAGTTATAAAAGATCAGTATGCATGTTTTATATTTAAAAAAAATAAAAGCGAATATATAATTTAGCAATGTAAAGGGTTAATAAACGACATGGCAGAAAGATTGAGACTTCCTCTGCTCTTCACACATGATTCATAATGATTCACCGACTCACTTTGAATCTCCTGTCCCTTTATTCATGTATTTATGTACAGAATATGATAAAAGCATGAACCCAGACGGGATGAGCCGGACGGAGGGTTTCTGTTTCTCGGCTGAGAATCTTTGGATCACAGTCGTCTTCTGGAGAATTAAAACTCAAATGATCATCTCATCTTCTCACTCATGAGTCCAGAAATCCTCACCGTACGGACGCTGGGGCATGTTTCATGTACAGATGGCAGAATACAGGTGTCCAAATATTATTCTGATTAGCGTCCATCATCTGTATCAAACGGCAGTGACTGACCGAGCGCTGATGTGCTTCTGATTCTCCGGATCTGTACACATTTACAGAAGCAAAACAAGCCGACGTGTTCTGAGATAGAAAAATAACTCTAAAAGCTGAGCTGTGGCGGAGGTGCAGAAGAAAGATGAAGCTCCAGAACCAGGTGAAGGGAGAAGCTCATGCTCTTTATAACGATCAGACGAGGAACTGCGTGATTTTACAAGCGCTGATGGTCTCTGAGAGAGAAACACACACACCAGAGCAGGTCACGCTCTCGGCTCTTTACAAACTATCAAATAATCATTAAGAATTCTTTGTGCTTCAAAAAATATTTTTACTTTTTTATATTTTTGAAATTTTTCTTCACAAAACTTTTTTGTAAACAAACATTTTATTGTAATTTTTAAATAAATATTAACTTTTTTAAATATATAACACTGTAACAAGAATACTTTAAAATAAAGTGTATATTATATTTATTTGTACTCTCTTCTGAAAATAATCAAATCTTAATTTTTTCTTCTACTTTGGTAATTTTTACAGTAAGGACTCATCTCTATTTAATGCATTTGTTACAGTATTTATTAATCCTTGTTAATGTTAATAAAAATGCAGCTGTTTTATGTTAGTCTCGGGTACATTAAATAATATCAAGTTTAGTGAATGTTAAAATCATTCTTAGTTGATGTTAGGATACATTAGCTAACTAACGTTAATGAATTGAACTTTATTGTAAAGTATTACCACAAATATTTTTTTATTCACTTTGTGGTTCAGGCTACTATAATATATACACTTTATCCGTATACATGTGGTCAGTAAGATATTGAATGGTGTTTAAAGATGTTTCTTCTGCTCATCAAGGCTGCATTTATTAGATTAAAAATCCAGAAAAAACTGTAATATTGTGAAA
>JAUCMT010000852.1:0-10429 GCA_032357475.1 Enteromius thamalakanensis | reverse complement strand
AAAGTTTTTTTTTTTAAATGCTGCAAAAGACCACTACTCCCAAAGAAGAAAGGATTGGATTAAAAAAATACATATCCTAACCTTAATTACTGGTGGAGAGTAAGATGCTACGGCGGGATCGGGTGGATTTACCTTGCTGAAGCACCCCCACAAATGGGCTAAAATCGCCCCTGGACAGGACTAAACCAAAATATACAAAGACACAGTGGAGACAGGGGAGACAGGGACAGAATGTCACAAATACGTGAACCCTGGCACATTTTTATGTGTGTATTGCAGTGGTTTAGAATTGAAATATCTGTGGACTGTCCCTAAAAGTTAACGCTCTATCATGTTGGAAATATGCCCTACACCAAATCCAACCCTAAACCTACTGTACCTGATCGTGTTAAAAAATGCAAAACTGACATAAAACAAATTTGTTGATGCAACCGTGTCATTTCAACTTCCTCTTACACAGATCTGAAGTGTTTTGTTGAAGCGTAGTTACACAGAGCTCCTCTTCTCCTAAATATATCTCTAGTGTTCTTTTTTTTTTTTTGGAACCTGCACTAATATGTACTTATTGGTACATGTTTCACACATCACTAAAAAATTGTATGTTTATGTCATAAACCAGGTAACATTTTGTCCCAAAAGCTGACTAAAGCAAAAACAAGACTGCTGCTTTACCCAAAAGAGCTTTCCTTACCAAACACATCATGCTTTTGTTTAATCGTGAAGATTACCCGAGGACATTTGATTCTGGTCATTTGAGGACAAGCATCAAGGCTATCATGTGTGGTCTTTCCCAGACCATTGTGTCTCATGAATAAACCATTTGTGTTTCTAACTTCTCTTCTGTTCAATCTGCACTGAATTCTGCTTGCAGGGTGCTGATGGCATGGTGGTGGACTACTGTTGTCTTCTGTCATGCTGCGATCAAACGACCCCTCGCAGGGTCTCTCTTGCTATAACAAATAGACCCCCCATGCTTGTTTGCTGGGCCTTGCATCAAGACACTGTGGGAATTGACTGCTTGGCGTTCGCTGCATCGTTGGCCCCACGAATCAGGGTTTGAACAAATAAACTTAAATGAAATCAGTTCCATCCAGAGGGGAGCTGACTTTGAACAATCACTCATCAGAGGAAATAAATATCCTACTTGTATTTTTTGTACATCAAGAGCAAATAAAGCATATGATCAAAACCTTAAAATGAAGATGATTTGATAACTGATACCTTTGAATGTTTTCCTCACAAATACAACTTCATATGCATGAGTTTTTTAACTCAGTAAGTTTGTTTGATGGCTCTCGTAACATGGTGTTGAACTTGAGTGATGAAGAGCTCTGTATAAAGTGACATTCACTGGACGTTTCACTTTGATGTGCAGTGCGCTATGTAAAACGGGGTTGCAGATATGCATTTAAAGGCACACGGGTTGCTAAGCTGCTAATACAAGTACAACGTAGCTGAAGAAACTGGTTGAACATCATGGTTTTTCTGGTGAAGCTGGTTGAACATGGTGGTCTTGATGGTACAAAACATCCAAAACATGGTACAGTATGTTCATATCTCCAGAATGGTTTTCAAGATGGCCAAAATATATCCCACATTTTGAGCACAGATTGAATGCTCATGCCTTTTGACTTCTTCAAGCAGATGGAAAATCATTAGAGAGCCCATACAGGCCACATTATCAGTCTCATTTATTTTGCTTACAGTGAGGAAAGCCTTTTGATGAGCTGGTACATTGATTTAAGTTTTTTTAAGAACATCTAAATAAGGTCATTTGAAACCGAACAGGCCTGCGGGAACATGAAGGTTTCAGTTTCCTTCAGTCACTGAAAAAAAAAGCATAATTCAACTTTGTGTAATCCGGTAATCCAAAAAAATGTTTAACTGAAAGAAATAGGCCAACATGTGGTATTAATCACAACCTCCCATGTATTTAGGAACAAAGTCATCAACAATCATTTTAACTTTTCCCAGAAGCGGGGAAGAAAGTGAAAGCCAAGTGTTTGTCATGAATGTCCATCCATAGTGACTTGCTGTGGTCAGGGGAAACCCAGAGGGTCATCATTGAAATGAGGGTCTTTGATGCAGTATTTTCTTAGAATAAATCTTCCAAAAGTACAGCACACAACTGACATTGTATTGCATCATACGTGTTGGCAACATTAGCGCAGTCACATTTGATTTGAGTTAGGATACTTGAGAACGGTCTTTTACTGTAAACACAGGAAATCATGAAAGTAATAGCCTCGGCCATTAAAACAACAAAGCACTGCATATACTCCCTGCCAAAATAATACTAACAAAAATAATAATAATGACTTGCTGGTTTAAGCTGACTTTAAGCTTAGATGGTCTCCCAGCCTGTAACTAACCTTTAAAACCAGTGACACGATCCATACAAGCACTTGGGAAGTTTCTAGAAGCGTGCAGGTTCCCAACCCAAAAAACATTTCCAGTAGGCCTCCTGTA
The DNA here is from genome assembly GCA_032357475.1 of Enteromius thamalakanensis. NCBI lineage: Eukaryota > Metazoa > Chordata > Actinopteri > Cypriniformes > Cyprinidae > Enteromius > Enteromius thamalakanensis. The sequence continues at coordinate 7,960 of JAUCMT010000852.1, read as the reverse complement.
CAGCATAGCACCAGGTTTGATTCCTTGAATGCAATTTGCATTTGTCAAGTGCATTAATGCATTAACACCCTTCATCAACACCAACTAAATAATAGCCATAACCCCTCTAAAACCAGCAAAACAGATCAATCTGAACACTTGGGAGGTAACTAGAAGGTTGAAGGTTCAAGACCCATTAAATTAATTCTAATTCTATTCACTATTATCACTATTATGACAATTCCGGCAATTACAGTAGTTCTAGACAGAATTTGCTTTGGTATGTAACTCTAGAACAACCAGAACGGCACCGCACTAGCAGCATCAAGGTCATAGGTTCAAGTCTCCAGCAAAGCAAGAACTTATACAATGTGTGGCAATCCAGACACTTAACCTCTTAGGCAATTCGTTTAAAGAGTTAATTCACCTCAAAATGAAAATTCAGTCATAAATTACTCGTAATAACCCGTAAGATGTAGGTTGTTTCAGATAAAGTCATCTATCTGCTAAATGCATACATATCGATTACAATACACCCCTACATTTTTAGGCTTGTATTGTTCTGGATATCATTTAGGCTGATTATTAAAGTTACGACAGCATGACCACAATCCATCTTTAAACTAAAAACTGAGCGAGAAAAGTAGACTCCCTAAGTAGCTTCCTGTGTTTTAATGAGACTACCGAGCTAGTTTGTCTTTCACAAATTTTGACAGTTTGGGGGCAATCACACAAACTTTCTCTGAGAAAGCCCTAAGTGAAATCCAGATGGGATGTTTAACAAAACATCCTTTGTTTGGAAGAATAGAAGTGCAACTTTAACTCAAGCAGAATGAAATATCACTCACAAGTGAACACACTGTCATTTGTAAAAGCAAAATCTAACGTCACTTAGCCAGGTTTTAGAAGCACGGCTGTATTGCACAAGAAAAGTAAAAAAAAAACTTTGACTTTCGCAAAGTCATGATCTGAAAGATTTTCCCTTACAGAAATTATAGCCAAAAAAAGGCAAACCATTAAATACTGCTTAAAGCTAAACTGCTCCAAAAATAGTGTTCTTGGCCAGACTACAATCTTAACCAACTGTGGCTGATATTATTAGATTTCGCTATGTTATTGTTTTATAACTACTTGCAGTGAATTAATGTGCTAATTGACAGCCTATTATGTACACATGCATTGTTTGTGTGTGTGTGTGATACTCCAGAGGCCGAGTCCCGGAGCAGTGCATGGCACAGTAATATCACAGGTCACATGTGGCCTCAGACACTTCTTGTCGTGTGAGTGATTCGGCCTGTCTTTGGTCACTCTATAAGTCTGTTATCTCCCATCAGCCCTCCTCCTGTTAGCATAACAGCTCTCATTATCCTGTAGTCTTCATCAGCAGATTAATACAGCGAGTGTGTTAATCTGACAGGCGCAGACAAACCACTTAAGGAAAGCCGAGGGAGGCTGAGGAGGCGCTGTTAGCGTGATGCAATTCCCAGCGTATCTCTGTCATTCAAGTTCTGGTGCAGTGCCGTTCCCAAGAGATCCAGAGATCCCTGGAGAAACATTCCTTGAGGAAAAGAAGGTCACAACACCGAGATCCACGCAGATGTGATGAAAGAGTGAAAAACTAAAAGACCAAAATCTTGTCTGTCTAGATTGAGCTATAAATCAGCTTTGGTGAGGAAATCAAGATTTTATTTAGTAAGGACACATTAAATTGTGACAGCACAGATATTTATCATATCACAACATATTACTGTTTTTGTTTACATAATATACTATATATACTATACTACTTTACATATATCAATTAGAATGAAATAATATCAAATTGAAATTAAAATGAGTATAAAAGAGATAAACTCTATCTACAGAGAGTACAGTGTTAAAACATTCACATCATTGGACTAACAGAATAAAAAAAGTTATTGTAACAAAATGAAAGAAAACTCCAGTTGAAAACATCACTGGTCTGTAAATGTCTCAAAACTGTCCAGCCGTTACCAGGTGTGGTGAATTTTCACATTTACTTTGCAAACTCGTTCCTCCACAGTCTTCAGCTCCTGATGCTGACCACACATATCCACCATAAAACCCTTTCATCCCTTTGTTCTGTCCATACTTTCATTAACAGCTTCTTTGCACAACAGCACGTCCAGAAGAAAGCGACCGCTTCTCAATTTGCGACACAGTGTGACTTTTCTCCAGCGACTGAACTTTCAATTCGGACAAAGTTTTGCTCACAGCGAGCACAACTGCTAATGCACCTCACATCAAAGTAATAACAGTCAAGAACTTGCTTATTTTCCGTGCTTTTGTAAATTGCTATCCCTTTAAACAATCTATCCCTCAGAGCCTTGGCCTAAGGAACCAGGAAAAGAGAAATGGCGAAAGAGGATAAAGCTCATTTGATTCAGCCCAAGTCGTGTATCTGCCACCTGCTGCATTACACCTTGACAAGTAGCCTGTGTAGTAGCGGCTTCAGAGAGGTGGAGTCACACTGCCAGTTAGATTGATGCAAGGCTGAGTCTATATGCTACATCTTCACACACTTTCACAGCCGGCAGCCCTTTCCACTGACAGCCACCGACAGCGCCGCCAATCAATCTGACTGACGCCGACTGCGGCCAATCAATGTGATGACACTATACTGTCAGATTAATAGCCCCGCCCATCACTCTCCCTCACAGGGTTTGGTTTTAGTGCTCTTTTACGTCTTTATAGAGCAGATACTGAACAGAAACTGCATTAAGATAAAATATTACATGATATTTCACGATTCATTCATTTACAACTTAATGTATTTGTGGTAGAACGAACATCAGAGACGAGTTTAACTTTGAAGCAGCTGAGTTTAATCGTTAATGCAGCTGCAAAGACAAGCAACATTAGCTTTACTGTTAATTAGTTTTATGTTTGAGAAATAAAAGAGGTCTAAAGAAGATAATTAGCGCTGTGATATACGAGTTTCCAAAGCATTTCCCTCATGTTGGCGTCTCCCTCAGATGAATCAATTCTGATGGAGCATTCCACATAAAAGTGTCTGTCAAATGACTAAATGTACTTTGAATAAAAATATTGCATAAATACACAAAAACTGTCCTGACACAGTTACAATTGCAATCCAAATCATCAAAGAGCAGTTATTAAATATCATAAATGATGACCTCAAAATTACCACCCTACCGTGGAGTTCATTTATACTGTAACGTTTAGGATGTTATGATGTACTATCATACATGTTAATCCAAAACAAGGCTTATTTTCAGCTTGTTCGAAGGTGCTGTGAACACTCTGTCTAAATGCTAAAACTGTTCTGCCACTATAATTACCTCAAGTGCATTCGCTACTGTAATGACCGTCATTCAGAGGAAGATTCATTCAGAATATTCCTCAACATGTCTCTCTGTGGGCAGAATATGGCTCGCGAGTCTCCATGAAGCACAGAAACGTCGTTTTACACAAAGTACTATTAATGCATCCCTATACGCCATTTTTTGGAGCGAGCCTCGGCCACAGTGCCTATATTTACGCTGTTTAATGGGGCTAACCTTTCCTCGTCACTTACTTAGAGGCACTTCTCTCCGGAAATCAACAGTTGTGAAGGGCAAATTTAAATCGGTACACCACCTCCCCTTAAATGAAAGGAAAAAATCCCTCGGTGTGTCGCTTTAACTGTGTTTAACATGTTAAAGTAACACTAAGAGCAAACTGAACTCGCAAGGCTACAAGAATCCAACATCTACAGTACTCCAGAAAGTAGAAAAATTTTAAATGTAACAAGAAAAGAAGAGACCGGAATACATTTAGCTATTTGTAATTTTGCAATCTGAACAGCCCTACATCTTTACCTGGTCTCGTAAAAAAATAAAAAAATTAATTCTGTGCACTTTTTGTGCAACACCATTTTTATGTACCTTACTGCACGTTTCACCACAGTTTCAAAGAGAAATGTGATGAGATGAGTGGCACTTAAATAAAGCTTCAATACGTGACCCTCAGCACATTTGTATTATGTTGATATAGGTACATTTTGCTGTATTTTTATTATGTTGCTTCAGGTACGTATATTGCAATGTTTTAGAATTGAAATATTCATGGACTGTTAATGCTCTATCATGTTGGAAGTATGCCCTACACCAAATCCAACCCTAAATCTACCTGATAGTGTTCACAAATGCAAATCTGATATTAAAAGGCATTTGTTGACTTAACTTCCTTTTACACAGATTTGAACCGGAGCTCATCCCTGCCTCTGTGATACATGTACTTGTTGGTACGTATTTCATGTCTCACCAAAAAGTGCATCAAGGTACCAATGTGATGGGACCTTGTAGAAATGTGGTGTAACGCTGCTGTCTCGCTTCTCAGCGAACAGAAAGGCAGAGAGGCATAAGACGCGGTCAATTAGAAACATTTATTCACATGAATACTAAATACAGGGAAACGGCTGGAGAGTATGCTGAGACAAACACATGATCACATTCAACGACTGATCCTGAACAATACACAAGACACGGTTTAAATGGAAGACATAATACACAACACCTGGAGACACGACTGGAAGGGAGTGAAACACTAATGAGATGGGCGGGGTTACAAACAAGGTTACATGGACACAGAATGTAAACAAAGAACGGGGCACATAACACAATTGAAACATACACAGCACCTAAACAGAAAACAAACACAGGCAACGCCTCTGGCATGACATGTGGTTTGAAAATTTTTTTTTTTTAGAAATTAATTTCAGTCTGAAAGGTTAGATCACACTTCAAATAGTATTTTTTCAGCCTTCATTCAGCACGTGATCAGTATTATTATTATTATTATTGTTGTTGTTCCATTGGTTTATACTTGCTATTTATTTATTTTTTTGTTTGTTTGTATGCTTGTTCAGGACCATTTGTAATAAAACGGGTATAAATGCAGACAAGCAAACAAACACATAAATAAAACAATAAAATAAAAAATAAATAGAGACCAGATACACAGCCTAAAATATATATGTTCCTTTATTTAGTTTATTTTTTTAAATATATACAGTGTATGAAATCTTCTACCATTATGTGCACGAGCTCAACTCCTTGTTGAACTTTATCTAGTTCATATTTATAGCACTTTATCCCTGTGAGATTTCTCTCATTTCAGCCTGTTTTCAAGCTTTAAAGTTTCATTCCTCATCCCGGCCTGTCATAACAGGCATGCGAGACGACATTATCTCGCTAACCTTGTAGCTCAAACCCTGCCATGTCTGCTCCTTCCTGAGTGACAGCAAATATGTCTGAAATGAGTTGTGGCTGCTGAAGACTATTTTCCTGACAGTGATGCAGCACGCTTTGACAATCAGGTCTCCACCTTGGTCCTCTAGAAAACGACCTCTGACAAACACGGCAGAGTCCATACATCAAGGTGCGTCCTCCGTCCTGCAGTGCGTAAAGTAATGTGACAGACATTCTGTCATTCAGCACGTCAGCAATGGACCATTTAATGTGTGATATGTTATTGTTGCATTTTTCGCGTTTTTACAAACAAAAATAATGTGTCATGCAAGTGACTGACAAGTGGTGAAACAGTCCTCAGGAGCATGGGGCGAGTTTATGAGTTTTATGACAATGTGTCAGGCCTGCAACAGCTGAAGGGTGCCAGCTTTCCTCAGGTAAACTTTCTCCAACTTTTTTCTTTTTACTTTCCTCCGGAGAAGATGTACAGCTAAACTCTCTGAAGTGCTGCATTTCGAGAAGTTTTAGAGTATCTTTGCCTCGGTGCTGGGAAAAAAATCACGCCTGTACTTTTTGAAAGCATACCGTTTGTGTAAACCAACTAGGACAGAATGAGAAGTGAAGACAAAAGAGAAAAAAAGACTGATAATAAACAAATAAATCACTGCAATAAATTCTCATTTTATACATTAATAGGTATCACAGATTTTGATAACAATACTAAAAATTATGTATAAAATATTATTACTATCATCACCATGACCAGTGCTTATACTGGATAATAGGTATTGACATTTTATTATCAATAATTCATTTATCAATAATTCATTCTAACAACAACAACAATGCTACTACTACTAATAATAATAAAATAATAATAATGGGTATTATTTATTTTGAATAGTATGTTTCACTAAAAAATTTACTGATACAGAGATAGTAGATAGATAATAGTAGTAATACTACTAGTGCAACTACCATCACTACTACTACTACTATACTAATAATAATAATAACTATTATTATTATTATTATTATTATTGTTGTTGTTGTTATTGTTTTATTGCTAATATTTTTATACTATATTTCACTAAGAAACAGCTTATAGAGACATTAAGTGATATTAATTCAGCAATTTATTAGTGAAATAATAATTATTAATATATAAATAAATAAATAATAATTCAACAAAACCACTATCAATTTCTATCTATATTGTGAATGAAAATAAATTAATAAATAAGGCCAAAACAAAGCATAATAATAATAAAAAGGCACAGGGCTTAGCAGGTGCAAACGGCTTTGTGCAGATTGAGACGTCATTGACCGACTCATCGTCTGTGATCAGAACACAGCAGCAGACAAGGTCAGAACAGGAGGATGAAGAAGAAATGGAGGAGTGAAAGAAAAGCAGGGGGATGAGGAGGATGAAGAAGAGGGTTTGCGTCAGGTACTAAAGAGCTTATTGTTCAAGACTGAGTAGTCGATTGTGAAATGACAAGCATGACGGTGAAAGGATTGGTCTGCCAATTCCAATTGTCTGGCAGGACTAGGACCGGAGCTGAGTTTGAGAGAAATCAGGACTGACTTGAAAGAGTCATGCTGCTTGAAAATGACATTAACCCCCGTTTATAAAACCACAGGAGCATGCTGGGTCTGGCTGGGCTGAGTCTGCATGTGTCCGGCTGCTCATTCATCTGTGCATTTAAACCGCATGTGTCAGGTGGAAACAGGTGGAAATAGAAACACAAGGTCAGGACATATACTGACAGCGTGTGTGCAGACATAGTCTTACAGAGCAGACAATGACTGTTTTGACCAAGAACCATCCACTTAGGAAGAAACCTTCAAAGCACATGATAATTGATCATTTTCCTTTTAATGACATCATTCTTAAACCAGATATAGCCCTCTAAGCAAACACGTGAGCTCAAAAACGTGTGTCCAACAAACCATTTTTTCTTAAAGGCTAGCATATTTTTATTATTATTTTCAATGGGAACAGTGGCCAGTGAGTGTCACTCTGTGTGTGTGTGTGTGTGCATTTTTCTGGGCACCAAAATGTTCAGCTTTGGGTAAAAGGCAGTGCTCATCAATATCACTTTTAACCATCCATCCAATCACAGTGAAAGAGGGGCGGGGCAAATATCACCAACCAACACATTCTAGTACTGCTACATCAAAGGAGAATACCAAAATATCGCCAGACTCTGAGGATCCATGTCCAGATAACATCTCCAGACTATAACAATATTAATATTTCAATATAATTCCAGCACTTCTCAAGCACTTTCAAGGTGCATGTTTATGCTTTTCCAGCACCTAACTTTTTAGTTTTGGTCTAAGAAGATTACACTAGAGACCTAAATTACACTCCCGCAGGACCCAACGCATAGTTGAATGCGGCGCGGGACAAGATCCGATGGGTGAATGTGGGCACGGGCGGTAAGGTCCTCATGTTAGTGCGGGTTGCGAGAGAATATCATTATTTGCGGGACACCCGCAAAATGGATTTATCTTAAAAAATTGCACAATGTTCTGAAGAGCACGACCAGTGATGGGAATAACGGCGTTTAAATAAACGGCGTTATTTTTTTCAGTAACGAGTAATCAAACGAATTACTGTTTACCCCGTTACAACGCCTTTACCGTTACTGACAATAAAATGTGGCGTTACTATAATTTATTATGATATTATTAGCATTTTTCAGTCCATCTCAATGTATGCGCAGTGTAGCTGTATTTGACGTACCATAAACTCTGAAGAC
>JAUCMT010000851.1:0-10432 GCA_032357475.1 Enteromius thamalakanensis | reverse complement strand
TCTCAAGGATGATCAGAAGAAATGGACAGCACCTGAGTTAAACATATGAGTGTCACAGCAAAGGGTCTGAATACTTACGGACATATATATTTCAGTTTTTCTTTTTTAATAAATCTGCAAAAATGTTTTTTTTTCTGTCAAAATGGGTTTCTGTGTGTACACAAATGAGGAAAAAAATTAACGTAACTTGTAAGGAAAATTTTAACATACTGTACTTGTCACGATTGAGGAGAGGCGTGCGGATTTACGTGCAAGTTGTTTAATAAATAAACTCAGAGTACAAACTGGCAAGGTCGAAGACGGCAAAACAACAATGGCAGAGGCAGAGCAAAAGAGTAGTCAAAGTCCAGGCGAGAGTCGGTATCAGTAAATCCAATTAACATGACAGAAGAATACTAAACACAAAACAAAACACAAGAACCAGGGTAACACCCAGACTGGTATTTATACAGGTGATAATGATTGAATGATTAAACCAAACTAGCAACAGCTGTAGGGGAGAGGTGCATTCTGGGGAATGGAGTCCGGTGACTGAAATGGGGAGACAGACATGAAACACACAGAAAAGAGTCTAAGGCTGGAGTTCTCACTGGCTCCAGATGGGCGTAACAATACTGTACACATACTGTACACATTTACTGTATTCATGTAATTTGATGCTTAAAACAAGTCATTCCTGTTTCATAGTTCAATAATATTAATTGCTGTATCATAGAACTGCATTATTCATATTAAATATTTCTGAGATGTTCTTCGGGATGGCATTTCAGATAATACAGCATCATTTTAAGCTATTACAGTAAATTGCCTTTTATGTTTTATTTATTTATTAAATGCGTGAGGGTCTGACCGCACACCACTTTCAGCGCTGGAGCACTTCCACAATGAGCTTTTTGTTAATGTATTGTGATTTTTTTGTCAATTTTGATCAGTTAATTAACAAACTAATTAAGAAAAATTCTTAATGTGTTTGTTGATCATTTCAGTACTTTGGTCTCATGGAAAATGGCTAGAGATCTATTTTAGATCTGTTATAATCAATGGCGCTGTCTGCTAAGGCCATTTTAGCAGCATTTCTATTTTGGATGCACAGCACAGCAACTCCTGCTAATTTATTTATTTTATTGTCTGTCTGGAAATAAAAACATGGTATGTCGTGTATTTTAGCCCTTCATATTTAACTTCCTTCTGTCAAAGCCAGATTGTATCCTAGTAAAGAAAATTATGAATTGTTTGGGTTTTAAAAGTTTTAAAAATGTCAATTATTTTTTTATCTGATTAACATGCAGAAAGGCTTTTAAATATTGATATGTGATATAGTGAATAGTGAAGGGGTGCCGTCAGAATGAGGGTCCAAACTGCTGGAAAACGATGAAAAAGTGGTCTGAATCTGAAGAAAAATCTGCACAGATCAAGATCACAGTTAAAAAACAAATATTCTTACAAATAATTATATATCAAATAATTCTGACGGCACCCATTCACATCCATTACTGAGATACATTTCTTCAAACCCGATGAAGAAACTCATCCTGAGGGTCGTGATTTCAGAAACTAATTACTTTGAGGTGTCAGGTGCTTCATGCTGTCTCGTACCAGCAGCACATCTTATTTTGCCCTGATAATTGTGCCTTATTTTAGTAGTTTTATGCGACTTTACTGTATTGTACTGATAGTAGCTGTATCAGTCTTTATTCACAATCTCTTAATCACCATGACGCCTCATCATCATCATAATCATTCACAATCTCTTAATCATCATAATGCTGTTTATGTAATGAAGGTCTTCTTGAGTGTATATGCCTGACGGTAGAAGACGCTTGCAGTGTGCATGGACGTGAAGCGTGGTTAAACGCTGTAGTTTAGTACAGACAGCTGGTGAGACGCAGCATGTGTGTGTGGGAGAGCGGCCTGTGCAGTCAGTGTCTTGTGTAAGTTGATTGCTCTTCATACTTACTAATCAAGAAACGGTGGTTTATGATCAACACTATTACTACAGGTATTTTTGCTATGTGATCTCCTGTGTAAGGAGGGGCATTTAGAAAAACACACACTTTTCCTTGTTCTTTAATTGCTACTAACAATGCAGTGCATTTAAATGCTCATAAACTCAGTTCCATCAGTTTCAAAACAGTGGACCAATCAGAAGAGCCCGGAGGCGGGGCTAGCGTTGCAAACATTTGTTTAGAGATGCAAGTTGCCATGGCAGCTATTATTTGATGAAGTAGGCATACTGCTCTGTGCTTTTATTAAAACCACTCCTGAACGCTGCATCTCGTGTTTTTAGACAGAAAGACACACTCTATATGAATGACCCCTAATGCATTAATATGTGCTTCATAAATACTAATAAACAGTAACATGCATGTCAATCAGTGATTTATAAGACAGAATTGCTCCCTAAACTGAAGTGTTACTGAAATGTCGAGTAATGGTGTCCTAAACATCCTGACACCACATATCCAATGTGTTGACATTAAAATGACAAATGAATTCAACTAATCTAATAATTAATATTATTATTAATCATAATTATTATTATTCTGGGTCTGCGACTAAAAGGCATTAGAAAAAAGTTTTAAAATAAATGATAAGACCTTCCCTCTGAGTTTCTTTCATATTACAAGAAAAGATGAAATCTGCTGATTTGAACAAAAAGACACACAAGGCTGAAGTCATAGCATGACAAATCAAGCTTCAAACATGCACTGGGTACTCTTACTGTAGATAATAACAGAGATGTGTGTTTGTGTGTGCTCCCACAGGTTTCTCACTACAAGGATAATGAGGAAAAGACGGAGCTGGAAACGGATGGATACTAAGAGTGTTTGAGGAACCCCTACATCTGACCCAATGGCAAAGAAAGGCCGCGCCAAGGGCGAGAAGCCTGAAGCGCTCATCTCTGCCTTACAGGCAGCCAATGAAGATCTCAGGTCCAAATTAACCGACATTCAAATTGAACTGCATCAAGAAAAATGCAAGGTCGGTAAAGAGCAGACAAGACTCTCCTAAACTGACTGTAGCACCTTTACAACGAACTTTCATAAAAACTGTGATATTGAAACATTTTTTGCAATTTTAAATCATGTTTTTCTATTTTAATATATCTTAAAATATTAAATTTTCAGCATTATTCCAGTCTTCAGTGTCACATGATCCTTCAAAAATAATTCTAATATGCTGATTTATTAAATAGTATTTTTATTTTTCAGGATTCTATGATTTATAAAAAGGTAAAAAGAATAGTGTTTTGTAACTGTACATAGCTAAAGTAAAGTAATGGTAAAGACTTGCGCTGTAAGAAACCATTTCTATTTAGAAAAAGTGAGGAAAACAGGTTTCCAAAAAATGTCAAGATAAGTAATGATGCTGAAAATCCAGCTTTGATATATGGATTTATGGATATAATATAATAAATAATATATATAGAGATTTAATATTTTGTTTTGGATCAAATAAATGCAGCCTTGATTAGCAGAAAATACTTTTTTTAAATGGAAAAGTTTAAAATATTATTAAAAATTTAAAACATATTTAAAACAAATATTTAAAACATTTAACAAATTGTGTTAAAATTACAGTCTATATAATGCAGCATTAACTTTTGTACAGCAGCCCTCTGTCAAGAGTAATTTTGGGCACTTTAAATAAAGCCTTTGTGTTTGGAGGCTATTATGTGTTACAAGCCTTGTTGTAATGCTTAAAATAACAATTAATTTAAAAATTGAAAATGAAAGTTCTGTCATTAATTAATCACCCGCACCTAGAACAGATCCTAGACACATGCAATGTTACCACTTAAATTGAACTTATTTCTGCAGGTGACCAAGTTGGAGCGAGAAAAGGTGCAGGAAGGCAAGCGCATCCGCGAGCAGGAGCAGCATCGGCACACGGCAGCGCTGACGGAGCAGAGGGCTCGCTGGCACGAGGAGAAGCTGAAGGAGCTCGCCGCTCTGCGCGAATCGCTAACACGGCAGCACGAGCAGGAGTTAGCGCGCACTGCTAAGATCAAAGAAGGAGAGATCCAGCGCTTGCGGACAGCGCTAAGTGCACTGCGTGACGGCAGCGGAGAGAAAGTGCGTACTGCACTAACGCTCGAGGCCCGAGAGGAAGCCCGCCGCTTCTTCGACCACGAGCGCGTGAAGCTGCTGCAAGAAATAGCCGAGCTGAAATCCTCCAAACGGCAGAAGGATGAAGCGTTGAGTACTATGATAATAGCCGACAAGATGAAGGCGGGTGACCTGCGCACTGAACATCAGGCTCACCAGGAGCAGATTTCCAAGATCAAGTGGGACTGTGAGAAAGATATTCGTCGACTGGTAAGACAGAGAGTGCTGTCTTACGTTTTTGTTTACATAATATACATGTGTGCTGTGTTTATAAATAAATACACACATACAGCATTTGAGGAAATATTTACCTGTGCATATATTTCTATTCATATAAATAATAGCTGTCATATATAAATATATTTAATATATAAATGTAACATACATTTCTTAAATATATACATGCATGTGTGAAAATAAATATACATATATATACACACATATATTAATTTTATATTATTATATATTATATTAATAAAAGAAATAATGTTTGTATAAATTACATTTTTAACTTCAGCAAAATATACTGACAAGTTTATCCATAAGTGGATATTTGCTGAGATGTATGTGAGTTTGTTTCTTCAATGGATGCTCTGCAGTGAATGGGTGCCGTCAGAAAGAGAGTCCAAACAAATGATAAAAACATGAATCCACACCACTGTCCATTAGTTACTGTCTTGAGGAGACAAAAGCTACAAAGTTACTAACATCTTAATGCTGGATTTGTTTCAGATTTGGTCTTCTCTAGATATTAACTGATGGACTGGAGTGCTGTGGATTATTGTGAGGTTTTTATCAGCTGTTTGGACTCTCTTTCTGACGGCACCCATTCACTGCAGAGCATCCCAAAAAAAATTAAAATCTGGGAATGTTAATTCATGGTTTTCTACTGCAAATGCTGACTTGTAAAAACTATCTAACAGTATTTTTCTGTTAAATTACATACATTTTCCCATTAGATCTGTGACAGTTTTCAGCACATAAAGAATATTTTAATGAACTAATTGCCAGGTTTTACTGTAGTGTTTTTACGCTCTTAAAATGACTATTTTTTTGCAGTGTAGTTACAGTTAGGTGCTATGTGCAGCTGTTGAGAAGCCAAACCCTGACCCTTGGATTAACCCAGTCTTTTGTGCAGGTGGATGAGATCAAGTCGAAGGACCGGACGATCTTCTCGCTGGAGAAAGAGCTGGAAACAGCGGCAGGCTTCATGCAGAAGTTGCAGCTACAGAAGGACGCGCTTGATGAGCAGCTCTTTTTGGTAAAAGAGGCAGAGTGCAACCTGGGAAGCCCCAAAAGAGAGATCCCTGGCCGTGCTGGAGACGGAGCAGAGCATTGTGGGAGTCCGGTAAAGATGTGTTAAATCTTCTTGTAGTTCAGTGTTGTCTTAGACATAAAGTCCACGTCTCGAAAAAGATACCAACATAAATTATTGCTATTAAAAAACCCATTTCTGTGTAAAAGTAAAAGATTGAAGGGTTAGTGTTATGAGTTATGATTAAGATTTAGTTTTCAGTAGCGCATAAATAATAATGCTCTGCCAGCTTTAAGATATATCTATATCTGCTATATCTGGTCTTATGTGTTTTAGGACATGAGGAGGAACCAGAAGCGCGTTAGTGAGCTCAAAGCCACCATTCGAAAGCTGGAGGACCGCAATTCAATCTTAGTGGATGAAAGAAATGAGCTGGTACGTGCAAATGTTTGAATACAGGACTATAAAAATTATGTGTTTTGTTTATGAATAATTAACCCTGAGTTGCTGGTCTCAGTTGAAGCGTGTTCGAGAAGCAGACAAACAGTGCAAGCCCTTACTGGAGAAGAACAAATTATTAAGTAGGAAAAATGATGATCTCAGCCAGACGCTTCAGAGGATGGAGGATAAACTGAAATCCATTACCAAGGAGAACCTGGAGATGGTGGGTTCCTCTTTATTTTCTAACATCTCTCCAAATTGAATCTGCATTTTAAAAAGCTGGTTTAATTTGCAATTAAATTGAATGCATTAGTTACCGAATGCTAACAGAAATGCATCTTTGAGACGTGCAGACGTGCAGACGTGATGATGTGAGCAGATAGCGTGATGTTGTTGTAGTCAAGCAGCTGAACTTGGTACATTATTTCAAGTGTCTGCTTGTGTTGCTGTAATCTTCACATGTTTCAAAGCATATTTTAATGTGTATTTAGCACTAAACACTTGGACTATTTTAGTTTAAAACTTAATGTTGCAATCTAAATATATTTGAATGTGAATTCACAATCTCTCAGATGGACAGGAAACACTGTACTGAGTAAGAAATTCACAAAGAGTTAATTGGGTGCATGGCACAATTCCTTATCTTGCAGATTTGTTCTTAACTTTATGTAGTAAAGTACCACAATCTAGCAAACCAGCTAGTTTGATTTTATTACTGTGCTGATTTAGGCAGCTGGATGGGTTCTTAAAGGAATAGTTCACCCAAAAATGACAATTACTCCACTCAGGTCATCCAAGATGTAGATGAGATTCCTTACTGTTAAAGTATTAATTAAGCACATATTAATACCTTATTCTACATCCCTAATCCTAGCCAGCACCTAAACCTAACAACTACTGTACCACACTAACTATTATAAACAGCCAGTCAGGATTTTATTGAGGGAAAATATGGAGTTAATCTAAAGTGTTATCAATATATATTTTTTTAATTAAAAAGATTTTTGTAGTACATTTTAGAAGAGAAAATACAATTTCAGTATTTCTGCCTAAGATGTAAGGTTTAATCCAATGAATTACTTGCCAGTTCTTTGTGATTATTATTTATAAAATCTAGAGTGAAAATGGTTTCTCCAGTGTTTGGTACTGTTGTGCTGTATTCAGAAGGAGAAGATCACCTCCCATCCTCCGCTGAAGAAACTCAAGTCTCTGAATGATCTGGACCAGGCCTCTGACGATCAGGAGATTGAGTTCCTGAAGCTGCAGGTCCTGGAGCAGCAGAGCATGATCGATGAGTTGACTCGAGTGAGTACTTCAGAAACAGCAGGCAGGGGTCACAGCGGCGAGCAGCAAACACCCATGTGTCGTATCTTTCTTGTGTTTCAGGATAGAGAAAAACTCTTGAGAAAGAAGAGGCATAAACGAAGCAGACCTATAAAGGTGAGCGGGTGATTTTCTCAGCTAAGTTGGGAATCAAACTTGTATTGAAATACAGCACATGTGTCCAAATCTTCACTTTCTGGAAAACCAGCACTGAAGTCAGTAAGATGCTGCAAATGGAGAAGCCCGGCACTCTTTCTTCTGACATAATAACTCGTTTCATATTAGCTTGTGTTGGGTTGCCTGTAATAATGAGTCAGTCCACTCAAGGGGGCATTTCTTTCTCTCGGACGTTACAAGATGTGCAAATGTGCATGAAAATGAAAGGTATGGCTCACTCAAAAATGAAAATTCTGTCCTCATTTCCTCACCCTCGGGTAGTTCTGAATCTCTATGAGTTTCTTTGTTCTGCCGGACACTAAGGAAGATATTTTGGAGAAAGTTTGTAACCAGAACCAGGCTGTTTTGGGTCATCGTTGACTTTTTTGATATTGTAGCTGCTGTGTAATGAGATCAGTCTGCAGCTCTCCAATCAGCTGAACTCACCGTTTTTTGTTGAGCATCATTTATGTTGGAAATCGTTTTGTAACATTTATTGATTTATACACATTTTTAATGTGCATCTTTGTGCTTTTATTCCGTGTTTTTATGCCACCCAAAAGTTCAGTAAAAACATCTGTATTTACCTGGAGTTGTTCTTGTTGTTCTCCCACGCAGAGACACATTGTTGTAGACACGTTTTATGGCTATGATGAAGAGTCTATGGACTCGGAAACGTCCTCGGTGGCTTCCATGCGCATGGACCGAACCCCGGCTACACCAGACGAAGATTTAGATGAGGTCAGCGTTTAGGAAGACAGGCTGTGAATTTCTTTTATATCTTAATCAGGATCCCTGTGTTGTATACTGTTGGTGTTTATTTCTGGAAGGGTTTGGCGGCTGAAGAGTCTGAACTGCGCTTCAAGCAGCTGACTCGAGAATATCAGGCTCTTCAGAGGGCCTATGCTCTGCTGCAGGAACAGAAAGGAGGTTTGCTGGACGCTGAAATGGAGGCGAAGGTATTCCTCAAACACTGTCTGTGAACAACTGCTTAACTATTACCCAGACACCAGATTTATTAACTCTTTTAGAGGTTATATTTAGTTAATAGATCTTACAGAAACGGCTCTGTTGATAGTTTTGTTATCTTTCCAGGCTCACGAGCAGCTCCTGGCAGACGCTCAAAGATATAAAGCTAAAATCGAAGACCTGGAAAAAGAGGTGTCTTTTAAAGGACAGGTAAATGTCTTATTGATATTAGCCTGCTCAGCCGGCAGTATCTAGTTTAGTGCTTCTTCATGTTTACAGTCATATTGCATGAGTACATGGCAGGTACGTCTCATCTCTCTCTTGCTCTCAGGACTCTAAATGGGTGGAAGAGAAGCAGCTGTTTCTCAGGCGCAATCAGGAGCTGCTGGAGAAGGTGACTCTTGGGGAAGTGTTGGGGAAAGTTACTTGAAAAAAATGCTTTTTATGAAAAGTAATGCATTGCATTTTCTAATTTGGGGCATGTTTAGTTAGGGATCAATAGTGTAATAATAAATTTAGTTACAGTGCATGCAGATACTTGTACAGTATCACGCTTTTTTCTATGTGCATTATTTGCAAGTTGAGTAGTGCTGTCCAATGATTAATTGCATTTAATCACATCCAAAGTTTTTGTTTACATAGTATATGTGTGTATATTTAGGCCTCTTATGTATCTATAATAACAAACACGTGCATGAAAATAAGTTATGCTTGTATATGTATATATAATATATAAATGTAAATAATTGTAAATATTTTTTAAAGTAACCATTTATAATATTTTGACAAGTTAAAATAGCTGTTCTCTGCAATTTCTTCTTGGGATCAAACCTGTGTTTTCAGCATCATTACTCCAGTCTTCAGTGTCTTCCAAATCATTTTATTATCAGTGTAAAAAACAGTTGCTCAGTGTTTTTGTGGACCTGATAAACTGGCATTCAGTAGTTTAATTAAGTTTAATTAAATAAACAGAAATGTTTCTGGAGCAGCAAATCTGAATGATTTCTGAAGAATCACGTGACTCTGAAGACTGGAGGAATGGCTATTAATGCAGGAAGGGTTTGTAGAGCAGTCCGATGACATTTCTTCTGATGCTTCTTGACCAGGGGGACAAGCTGGAGACTGAAAACGGAAAGCTGCATCAGGAGCTACAGGACTCTAAAGATCAGAACGAACTCCTGGAGTTTCGCATCCTTGAGCTCGAGGTTTGATTCTGTTCTGTTCACCATAAGCTCTCATTTAAGATTCTGACGTTAAATTCATACCAGTGTTAAACTTTGACAGGTTGTGCTAGTTTGTGAGTAAATGTGCAATCGCACTTACAGCTGTGCCACAAATTTAGTCTAATTTGATGAAATCCATTCATTTCAATAGTTCCAGGTTTTCTTCATTAACTTTATTAACTCCTAACCCACCTTATAGCTATAGTATAGCAAGTACTCATGACCAGGCTTTAAACATTATTCCTGGTTTGAGGAATTTGTAAATAAATAATAATAATTCATTTGAATAATTGATTTTATGTCTAAATTGTGTATATAAAACATTTAGAAACCATATAAAGGCAGTTTTTTTGACACAAGATAAAGCAATTAAAAAGAAAACTATGGCTTTTTCTCGCAATTCTGATAAATATGTTTTGAGAGATTTGCGAGATGTAAACTTACAAGGTCAGAATTCTGTAATATCTCACAATTCTAGGCTTGTATCTTGCATTTCTGACTTTTTTTCTCCAAATTCTACATTTGCATCTTTTTTTTCCTTTTATGCCTTTTATTTTCACAATTGCACATTTCCAATTTGACAGAAAAAAGGCAATAACAAGGCATTATATTATATAGTATTGTTTATTCAGTGTACGTGTTATCATCATGAAGTAATAAATATGCACATATTTAGTAAAGCGTAAGTTGTAAAATAATAACCTTTTATGTCAAAACTAAGGCCAGGTTATGCAAACTGGTGCAAATAACCACACATCTGATGAAAATCCAATGACATATACTGTACAGGGGCTGCTTGTTTTTGCTATGGTGTCTTAATAAATTGATTTTGAGGCTAGTTGTTTCCTTAAGAAGTTGTCTGTTGCAGACAGAGTTGGAGTGTGTAAAATTATGTGTTTGATGTGATCTGTCAGGAGCGTGAGAGGAGATCGCCTCCGTTTACTCTCCAGATCCAC
>JAUCMT010000849.1:0-10448 GCA_032357475.1 Enteromius thamalakanensis | reverse complement strand
CATGGATGGGGTTTTGGTTCCTTGCCGCTGTCGCCTCTGGCTTGTTTAGTTGGGGACACCTGATTTCTAGTGATTATTGTTGTGTTGACTATTGATTTGATAAATTTGATAAATAAATAGTTTAATCTTGTCATTACACATTTCATCACTCTGCTCTCCGATTTGATAATGTTCAATGCTTTGCTACAGTTTGTATTGTTAAAAGCGCTATATAAATAAAAGTGACTTGACTTTATTCAACAATTTATCCCATCAGTGTCACCAATCCAGTCACTTCATGCAATGCCATTTTTTTTCTCCTAAATGCAAAATAGCACAGATATAAAGGCTAATAAAAATAACCCTTCTATTATAATTATTAAAATAACCAGTTTAGTTTGAAGTCAGTGTTTTTAAAGGGCTCCTAAAAGCTAGAAATGTACTTACAGTGTTGTGTAGGAATCTTTGTGTACCTGTGGTGTAAGACATCTTGGTTTTATCTTTAAAAGACCAGTACTTTTAGAAACATAGCAAAAACCACTGTTACAAATGGCTCAAACGTAATTTTAGACTAAAATACTTACAGGTACTCACCAATACACTCAATAGTTTTTCACAGTGATGCCATATAAGGAGCATTTTGGACTAAGTTTTTTGTGTACAGCTATTATTTAATTTTTTTTTTTTTAGCATATGGGCAATATTAGTCAATATTTTACAAAGTAATATTTATCAAGGGCTCTTAAAAGGCTGTAATGTACATTGCTGAGTGCACCGGTGCTATCAATGGAAGTCTTTATGGAAAGCATTCTTCAGGTAAAGTAGACCACTTTGTTTCTTCTTTATCCAATCATTTCTGGACTAGGGCAGTTACGAAAGATTAAATCATTAGTCAAAAATACTCCAAGACCGGGGCAACTTTTTTTTTCAGTATAAAAACTTTTTGTTTATGTCATGTTCTTGGAGATATATTTACAGACTATAGCTTATTCTCTACTCAGTATCATCACATCTCAAAGGATGTTTTGTTTACAGAGCCACAGAGAGAGACAGCAAGTACACATTCTAGATCATTACTGAAATGATGCTGACCTCAAAAAGCTTGCTAAAGACCTGTGTGGCATAAGTATAATGCCAAATGCTACAAAACAATCTAAACAACTGCTAAATGTATGACATAAAATCTAGCATTTGTAAGGCTGCAATTTACAGACTGCCCCTCTGACTCTCTACCTCACCATCAGGAAGCTGCAAATTGATTCGTAGGTGTCTATAGCCATATTTAGACGATAATTGTTTTACATGGAGATGTAATTTTGGCATTTATATGAGCTAGCAGGCCGTTTTAATGCTGTCCGAATCTGAATCAGTTTTTTCTTGCATTACCAAGGTGAATGTTCTCAGCTGAATTGTTTTTTGACAAACGCCGGGGTCGTATGGTAATTAATTCAGTTTATTATCATCTTGGAGATGACAAGGTGGAATTGGCCCAAAAGCAACTGTGAAAATCCTGCTACAGTAATTGGGGATATTTGATATGTCTGCAGATAATGCGAATTTGTGCAGTATTGATTCTCCCTTTAGTCAGAGTATAAATTGGTGTTATTTTTGTTCTATTTGCATACTACATATATATATATATATATATATATATATTATTTTTTCATTAGCTTTTAATTTTTATACATTTTTTGTCATTTTTATTGTTTTGTTCCATTTACTTAAATTTTTTCTTATAATATTCTTCTTTTCATTAACTTGCTTTTTTTCTTTTTAGAAAAATACTACACCACCATTCCAAAGTATTTACATTAACATTCCAAAAGTTCTTAAGTGTTCCATACATTAACATTTTAAAAATGTTCCATCTAATATTTATATTTTATTTTTAAGGTGTATATATAATGCATGCATATAAGTAATATCAATAAAATACATGTATTTATAGGTTTATTGTCAGGCTGACCAGTTAAGACCAGCAAACCACCTTAGGCTGGTTTATTTTAAGCAGGGTGACAACTGGAAAACATGAATGGCAACACTTTAACCCTTTGATATAACATATTATTAATTAAAGTAATATTGGTGACTAGATGTGTATTACAGAGGTGGTGTCTTTTAATTATGCTGTTTAAGGTGCCTCGTTTTCAATATCATGCTCTCTCTGGACCGTAATGAAGGCAGGATGTACGTGGCCTACAGTATATGAATATGAATGAAAAATTACGATGCAACTCAACCGTTCTTGGGAATTAATTGCCCCACGAATTCGTTTTATCATGGATGAGGCATGCAAATGTTCTTTTATAGACATCACCCTGACAAACAATTAGCATCCAAATGTGCTTATGTCATAATTCTAATTCCAAGAGCTATTTGAGTTCAGTCTGTGGGGAAAAAAAGGGTTGGGTGACATAGATTTATATTGGATATGTCAGCATAAACCAAAAGAAAACTGAGCAGACTGGCAGTTACAGAAAGAGTAAGGGCAATTAGCATTTTCTTTACATCATGACAATTCACTGATATACAAATGTAGTTCTCCTAATTTAAATATATGGCCTGATAATAACTGAATAAGGTAAAAATTGCAAACAATACACAGCATAAATTAATGTTCATGTTAAGGTAAGCTTCAAACAGCAAATGCACAAATCTAAACCAAGGGTTTTATATATATATATAGGTGTTTATGTTATGTTGGTATTTAATGTTGGTTTTTATTTAATCTCATGTTCAATAAGGCTGCATTTATTTGATCAAAAATGCAGTAAAAACGCATAACATTCTGACAGGACAGAAAATGCATCCATATTTGGTGCTAATGTGCAAACCGGAAAGTAAACAAGCTAAAATTCAGTCTGCAAACCTGTATACTTTTCCTATAACAAATGCTGAAGATTAGCCAAACTGCTCTACCACCATTCCAAGCCATATTCGTCGATGATGGAGTCATTTCAGATCTGAAACTGATTATTATAGCCTGCCCAGATGGATATTGCTTTTGATTGTTTTAAAGCCAGGAAAGGTTACACACAATTCCCAGAGCCAGACCCTCTATTCCCCTCTCTCCGGCACCCTTTGCTCTATAGCTAGCGAGAACCAGCAGAGGAGACCTTGACACATCTTTTCTAATATCCATCCCCTTGAGAGCTGTCCCCATTCGGAGTTCAGCCACACTGGGAATGAGAGATGATAGGCCTTATTGAAATCGTTACTGCTCTCTCCTCTGCAATATTTTCACTCCACAGCCTTGACTGAGAGATTCTTATTGCCCTGCCCCTGGATGAGGGTGAAAAATAGCAATGATAGAAAAAAACAATAACCCAAAATGAAAAAAAAAGGTGTGCTATTCTTATATGGCTGCCAACACATGCTTTTCGCTCTAGTTTGCTTCTAAAGGCTAAAAACAAGGACCTACATAAAACTAGGAGGAATCTAAATTTGACTCAACGTAAAGTTTTACAAAGCACAACAGAGGCTGTCATCAATATATACTGTTCTGCACCATGAAGCTTTAGAAGGACGGGACGAGACAAAGGAGAACATCACAGGAGCCCTGTCTGGTGGTGGACGTGTGAACGCTTGCCATAGGACATGGCATGTTCCTCCTCTCCCTCATTAAAGCCACATCAGAGGACCGAATCCTGAATGTATCTCCCGCTGTTAGCTTAATTACCCTTCCTAATGAATGTATCCTCTTTTTAAAAGACATCTGTGGGAGTGACATTCTCCAGTCACAGCTATTTTAGCAGCAAGACAATGAAGTGAACTTTTCGTGTAAAGTCTGAACTAACCAGATATGGGTCACTACTTTGTAGTTAGATGTTCCTAACATGGTGGAACGACGCACTGAGTAAAATCTCTAAAGGTATGCTCCGAGTTGGGGAATCTTTAAAAACTATGAACCACATTGTGGACAAACGTTGTCATTCTGTTCTGGAATTCTGAGGTTTTGTTAAACTGTACTGTTATTTATCAGACAAAACAACATAAACTGTCTTATTACAGCACGTTTGTGACCTTTGTCCTCTTGAAAAACACCTGGACCTCTGTGTCCTATGGGTATCCAGCATTAGACAAATCAATGAACTGCCATTGGCTCCCATTGTTCTTATTCTGAGATTCAAGAACTACTTCAGAGCTCCTTCACTGAAACAACAAACAGACACCCACACAGTAAAAAACATCATATATGAACAGACACGTTATAGATCCGACCTCTGTAACCTCAGATCAAGTAAGTAGACATATAGAATGTGACCAGATGGGAAATTCACAGAGAAAGACAATAAGTAGTCTTAAATGGCACAGATCTATATGATTTTCACAAAAGATCTTACAGTAAAAAACACAAATTTCTAGCATCACACTTATGTTGTTTCCGAAGGCATTACTGCTCTCTATTTTTCTTATAATTACAATGAAATTTAAAAAATACTGTCCATATTACTCATTATTTTCCAAGTATTCTGAAGCCATAGCCTTGTGTGAGAAATGAATATGATCATCAAACAATTCATTATTTTGGAGACTAAATCAGTACATTTACAGTTACAAGTCTTAAGTTTTAACCACTACCCCACTTTTTGAAATAAAGTAAACATATTTGCAATTTTGAAACAATTTGAGAAGTTATTTACATCTTTTCAAGTCTTTTATACTTGACATGTCCCATCCGCTGAGAGAAGGCAAGCTGGCAGGTGGGGACATTTGAAAAGATAATATCGCAATGAGATATTTTGACGCTCTGAAAGCTGCTTTGGTAATTTGCCCATCACTCTGGACTTTATGCAAAACTTGACATTTAAAAAGATGAAATGAGGAAGATGTGTGCATGGGATAGGACTGTGAGACTGCATTTGGACCCTAAATCAAAAGGTTGAACAGCCTCATGGTGGACAAGCAACAAGACACAACTGAGTCTCACTACAAAGTTTTTTTACTGCCAGTTTATTATGGATGGAGTTGCACAGACACTGTTTGAGTTTGTCCTTTCAGTGCCGTGCAAAACATAGGCTTAGATTTTCACATACTGTTCAAAAGTTTTAGGTCACAAACGTTTTATTTTTATATTTTTATTCGGCAAGGATGCATTAAATTGATCAAAAGTAATTTGAGTGATAGTGTGACTCTGAAGACTGGAGTAATGGATTATTAAAAACCAGCTTTAATATTGAAGAAATGCATTCAATTTAAATATATAAAATAAAAAACACATTTTACCGCATTTTTGACCTAAAAATACAGTCTTGGTGAGCAAAACAGACAAAAACATTTACTGACCCTCATATTATATATACCTATATATTTTGGGGGTATATGGTGTATTAGATGAACTGTAAGATGAAAAATAATTACTTAAATGTGCCTTTAAGACTGCTACAGCAACTTATTTAAGAATTCAAGTACAGCAGAAGGCAGACAATGATGACTTGAATTTAGTGGAAAGACTCCCATAAAAACTGCAAGAGAGCAGCATGACAAAACTAGAACAGTCTTGTTATAATCCAAAAATCTGTCTGTACTGCAAGTGCTAGACGGCTTCTCTGATTATAACAAGACTGTTCTACCTTTGACTAAAAAAAAAGAGCAAAGACAGAGCTGTTGGTTTGCTGCTGTATTATAGTCATTAATATTAACAACTAAAAAAAGTTTTTTTTAAAACACGTATGCAATTAAATATTAAAAGTCAATGGCACCCAATGTTATTAGACTCATTTTTCAGAATATCTTCTTTTATCTTCTGCAGAAGAATGAAAGTCACATAGTTTTAAGATGGCATGATGCTGAGTAAATAGGAACTAAATTTTCATTTTGAGCTGAAGCTCAAAGCAGGTACTTTAACATTGTTTTGCACACAGAGAACTACAGAGAAAATGCTGAACTTTTCATCTGGCACCTACAACTTTCCAGCAGCACCTGAAAACCTCAGGCCAGTTGGACTTCAAGCATTTTGATCTGACACAAATGGCACATTTTCAAACGATCTAAACGTAGCCACAAAGTCAGTCTTGGCAGATCTGCAGATGTCTGCCACCAGGTGCCTGAACAGCCTGAAACCAATGAGAATTATGGAGCAGACTCTTAAACAGAGACCCGATGTGAGCGTCTCAGCAAATACCCCCTCGGGTAGCGGAAAACTTTAGTTTGAACACATGGATTCCCCTGCCATATCCCACATCTGCCATCACCAATGAGATTGGCTTTGTTACGAGTGCTCCGATAAACTCCTGGCAGCATTTTGTTTGTTTGCGAGGAGAAAATGAGTGGAATTTATCAGCGGGTTCATCTGCGCTTTTAACTCTCAGTCAAAAACTGTTTGTGTTGCGAATGTTCAAATGTTTCCAGACGCAGATAAAACTGTGTTCCAGATTATTACTCAAGATAGTTCAATCTCAATTTAGATTTGTGTTTTTGCTTGTAACCTCTAAGAGTTTTCAGGGTTGTAAGATACGATCAATTGATCAAAGGATGTTTAAGTCTTTATAAAAACGGAGGCTGGAGGACTGGTGAGGACAGCACCGGTTCAAGTGCTCTAAAAGTGTCTTATTTGGAGCTTTAGAATCTTGTCTTGGAGGCGAGACTTGTTTCTGGATTGGCCGGGGCAGATCACATGACCTCTGGCCACCGAGATTAATAGAGCAACAGAAATGGGGTCGATCAATACCCTGCTGCCTGAAGAAAAATAGCATGGTTTCAAGCCACCATTAAATTTGCCCTTGTTGAACTGCTGTTGATCAGAGGGAACACAAACGGCACTTTAGACTCTATACATGATTGTTAAAGCTTCATTCGGTGCACACTACTTCATTCTACGGTGACTTAATCACGCTCCATAGATAGTCTGTGAGGTTTATATAGTCTCTGATTTCATGACTGGCATGGAATTCATATGGCATCGAACTGAGTGGCATGTTGCTAAATCATCAGTTTTTCTTTGAGGCAGAAAAAGAAATTCACAAGAAAAAAGGCACACGATTCCTGTGAAAGCCTCACTGGAGCATGACAGTCTAGGATGCTTGGTATAGACAGAGCTGTTGATGTTACATATCATAAACACTTTACAGGTACGTGAAGGATACAACATCTAGTGTGCACCGTACTAAATGCAAAGGAAATCATGAATAAAAAGAAAAACAATTCTGTCACATTTACTCAAAATCTGTGAGACTTTCTTTTGGGAATCTTAAAAGGAAATACTATACAAAATCTCTAAGCTTCTGTTTGGCATAAATGAAAGTTTTAATGATAATGAATTCAGGAAAATGGATATTTATCCAGATTTAGATTCTCTAGATTGCATTTAACGGTGTAATACAATTACTAGTTTTTAAAGATTACCCTGTGAGGGTTTGATTATAGCAAAGGTATCTAAATATAGAAAATAAATCTGCAATATTGACATAAATAGTGCAAAAAATAATAATTTATTAAATAATAACCAATTTGGTCCTTACATATATTATGCATTTATAATTCAGCAACTGTTTTATTTAAAGAACAGGACAAAACTTAAATCATTACTTACCAAACAATCTTGGCAGTAAACGGCAGCAAAAAGAAAGTCATACAGGTTTGACATGAACTTGAGTTAATTACAGCACAAGTTTTATTATTGGGTTAGCAATCCTTTTAATTGACATGATGTTTAAAATTTGATTAATGATCACCCCCTAGAGATCTGAATGGTAAAAAAAAACAAGGAAACATGACAAAGCGAAGTTATTGAAACTGACAATGAAAAGAGTGCAAAGGTTTTGCATAATTACCTTTCAACGCTTTAACCAGAAGTCGTTTTACACCTCATTATAAAAAGCACATCAGACCTTACTTTACATATTCCTATCTCATGTTCCTGAACACATGCTGGCCTTTCACTCCAGAGAGTCAAAATTTGATGATGTCTCTTGTTTCACATTTTTAACACGGCACCTGAACCACAGTCAGAGGACCATCAGAGCATATAGTTCCCTTTTCCCTTAATAAGTTGTCATTTTTACAGTTAACTGGTTCAAATGTTACTTGGAAATGAAGCAATTCTCGAACAGATCATACACACTTGCACACACTGCTCACACGACAGACGGAGACTAATGCCTGATTTAAAGTTTCTTCCAATGCTAAGCATTTAGAGATGGAAGAGAAAGAAGAAAACTATAGGGGAGGAACAGATCCCTTGCGCAGAACACAAATACACAATCCTGGTGGACAATTTCCAGTCTCCAAAACATCTGTTTGATATAAGCATGAGTGGAAATGTCATATATCAAGAAAAAAGGTTTCTTGGGAACTCTTCTCTGCAAGCCTTTTCTCAGTTGAATGCATTTGCGTACATAAACATCTAGTTACCATGATTTACAAATCTAATTGTATCATCTGCACATTTCAATTAAGAATATTTAACCTTTTTCATTGTCTAATATGTGCTTCAGCTCATGCACTCTATGACAAACATTTTGAAAAGCAACACACTTGCTGTCTTAAACTATTAGCTACATCACAAGAAGCTCACAAGACATAAATAACTGATGAAATACCTTGAAACGCCACAGAGATCTCAAGACTCTCAAAACAACAAACTAACTCATCCTATTGAGAAACAAACTCATCCTGACATCACAACACCACAAGTTACTAAATGTGACAACAAAAATAAACCACAAAGGTAATAAAAATATCAAACAGTGAATTCAAACATATTAAATATTCATGCCCAAGTGCATGCTGAGAAGAGGCCAAATGGGACTAAACAATACTATTTCTGTAGGCCTATTTCATGCATTCATTTGAACCACCTGCTTATAATTCTACCTGCTATAAAACAATGTGTATAATAATAAAACATCTACATAAAAATGAATAACTTAAAGGAGAAATATCACAAAAATATTACTTTGTCTTTGTTTAAGTGGTATAATAAATTTTTTTACCCAGCTGTTTTTTGTAACTCATGTGTGATGTGTGCGCTAAGAAAAAGATTTTAAACTAATATGGTTTAAAATGCATGATGTTCCCATCAAAATATTATAGCATTTTCAAAACAAAATAATAAATGATCTGTATGGTATTTTGAGCTGAAACTTCACAGACAGATCTGGGGACACCTGAGAAACTAGGACATAAAAGGTCTCCTTTTAAAACCTGTAAGGAGCTGTTCACACCAAACAGATTTTTACATTTCACTGTGCTGCTTTACCATTGTTGTCACGCCATCTACACACGCTCACAATCACCTGACTTTTAATCACCGCCAGCTGTTCTCAATTACATCAGCGTATATAAGCACAGTTCAACAGCTCCTCGTTGGCTGAGATCGAGGTAACATCTTTAATTTTACCTTTATGTTGCTTCACGTCTTCTATGCTTTAGACTACTGTCTCTGAGTTACAGTCTTAACAGTGAATGCTTAGCTGAATGTAAAGCCAACGGGAATGCTGCATATGAACACAAGTGGAGAAAACACCTTCTGCGATCTACTCACCTGTCCTCTTAAGCTTAAGTTCAGACTGCACGATTTTCAAAGCAGTCATGTCACAGATGTTTTCATACTGCATGACTATCTGGGGTATCATTCAGTTGCTGCTGTGTTCACACTGCATGATAGATTGGTGGTAGAGGCTTTCACATTGCTTGACTTTACAATAGGAAGAATCGCCAACAACTTTCTCTCACTGCCAAACACACACGAGAAGACAACATAAGATCAACTGTGCGAGATCGGAGTTCTCACGTGAGGCTGGGATTATTATTAATTATTATAATATTATTATTATAATATTATTAATTAATATTATTATGATTTTTTTTTTAAGGGTTGGACCTAAACTCTGCCGGACATTAGCCCTCCAGGATTTGAGTTTGATACCCATGATGTAAAGCGACATTAAATATGTGTTCTGAGTTTGTCACACCAAAAATATTATTAATCACCCTTCCAAATACAAAAAAGCCAAATTAATAAAATAAGATTTAAACATACAAAGAAACACACATGTGCATATAAACAGTTTAGTTTTGTCTCTGAAAGCCAGCTTCCTTTTTTCTTCAGTTGTGCTTTGCAGTGGCTCCTGTTTGCAAAATTCTATGCACCGCTCTGCAAAACGTACAGTTTGATCTTTAAGCTTTGCAGGTGCAGCAATTTCCTGTAGCAGTAAAACAAGTTGCAGGTTGTCCCATTTTAATGTGTTACTAAATAACGAGGACAACAAAAAAACACCTTTTGTGCATTTCTGCTTTTTGTTCACAGTGCTTTTCTTGTCTGTGTCTTTGTATTTGCTACCATAAATATTACACAGAATGCAGTATAACAGGGCATTGCATCAGAAATAGGTATCTCATGTAGTGCGAATGACTGTGATTATTACAGTTTTTCTCCATTGCTTAAACACGTTTCTTGAAACTATGCCTCATATTCTCACAACAGTAAACACAAATCCATAACTCCTCACACAATTTCCCAAACATCC
>JAUCMT010000848.1:0-10457 GCA_032357475.1 Enteromius thamalakanensis | reverse complement strand
CGCCGGTGTGCGTACACCCATAGAAAACAATGTGTTCGAATTTTAAAGACATGGCGCGACGCGGCGCGGCGCTGCGCGTTCCGGTGTGCGACCCCCTTTAGTCTAAGATGGCCTACAGTAGCCTTAAGTTCTCATTTTCTAAAATAAACACTTGGTTGTTCTTCAAGATCTTGACTGTAGCCTATTTCTACAGTTTTGTTTTTTTTTAATTTAGAGATTTTTAGAATTTCCTCATTTCTACAAATGGTGCAAACTCTGCTAGATTATAGATAAAAGATTCCCATTCCCCTGCCATTCTATGATCGGCAGATCATGATCTTGATGATTGGTAATCGGTGAACAGCCCCAAAAATACTGATTGGAGCATCTCTAATACTATTCCATACTAAGGTTTTACAATTAGATGGTAAAACATATCTACAAACCAGAACCTAGAACCATCTCTCCCATACAGTATTTTTTTTGAACAATCGTTTAAAAAAATGAACATAAAATACATTGGAAATTAATCACACACACTAAAGGCATCAGTAATAATCAAAAGGTGAACATTTATTAGTAAGCTGTTTAATGATGTAATTATTATTAGTAATATGTTCATTTGTTAAACATATTATATAACAAATATTAATTTCCAACCTATTTTGGGTTCATTTTAAGAAAGACTTGTCTGTATTTAACACAGCATTTTTATTAAAAATAAATAAATAAATAAAATATGTAGAGCTCAAAAAATGAAGGAGAATAAATTCTTAACTGTAACTAACTAAAAAAAAAAATCCTAAATAAATATATAGCCTAAAAATGTCAATCACCTGACTAAAATAATCAAAATGACTATGAAAAGAATAATAAATAAATAAATGTTAAAAAACTAAAATGAAAGTTGTTCTGTTTTTCTATGTAGGTATGAGATAAAACCACTTGATCTATTCCATCTGTGAAAACAGGTGGTATAAAACACAATGAAAATAGATTTACTGCAAACAGAATTTGCTTACAATTGAACTTTTTCTTGATATCTGTCCAAACCTTACAAGTAATAATAATGGATTGGCAGTAGCTTTCTACTCAGTAACTCTGGGGAATAAATGGTGCACCAGCAAGAAGGACACCTTCAATTTGCGATTCTTCTAAGCGTTGTCATACAGGAGAGTCAGCATATTCTGCTTGCCAAATCCATCCAGCTCTTATCTGGACTGCACAGTAAAATAAACAGAAATTGGGGAACTGCAGAATGGCCTGTGCTGAGATTTCAGCTTAACCTGTGTTATGTTCCCTTTCAAAACAAATCTAGAGGTGAGTCCGTCTATACCAAAAATAACCTTTCTCAAAGAGTCTGTGGCTAATATAAAAGTTAATACAGTTCCGATGGCAAAATAATAATAAGAAAAAATAATCTCATCTTTTTGAAGTAATTATTTATAAATGGACCGTGTTTACACTAATTTCTGTCCTGTAGGAATATAATCTTGAAATCTCCAAACCACTCTCGAGATCAGAAAAAAAAGAAAAAATTAAATATACATTTATATATTAGGAACTGAATTTTCTCTGCAAATTTTTGAAGTGAGCAGTTTCCCCATTTTATCCTTATTCTCATACTAGTACTGCTTGATTCTTTTGGATCTCTACTAGTCAGAAATTCATACTCCCTCACCGCTTCAGCGTGCTTAATCTTTTAAGCACAGAAACATCTTAAGATAAGGACTATTCCTACTCCTTCGAGAATATAGTAGACACTGATTTTTTTCTCTTCTTTTTGCCAGAGGAGCAGACAATAATTAGGCCTCTTAAGTAAGCCTTCAGTGATTTCCAAAATTACCCCCGGGATGCAGAGTCTTCATTCACACTTAGAAAAGTCTCAATATTTGAGAATATCACGAACTAAGAGTAAATGATTAATAAATATCCAACATTTATAGCTGGGTATTGATGCAATTTAAATTTCTGCTTCCTTTCCTATATGCACAAAAATGTGTTTGAATATTATGCATGCAATTTTTTTCTAAATATGTGTGTCTTTATATATACATAATAAATACACACCGTTCACATGCACATATGTACACTTAAAGGTGCAGCGCAGAAATTTTAGCAGCATCTAGTGGTTGAAATTGTCACAAATTGTTCACAAAGAGCTTGATTGAAAGGTGATCTGACCAATCAGAGTGCTGATATTATGTGCTGCCACTGCTATCCAATGTTTGCCATAGAAATCCATGTTAAAAGGGGTTAAAAAAGATATTTATATATTAATGTAAATATAAAAATGTACAAAGGGTCAAGCTGTGCTGTTCCTGTTTGTCACAGTAACGGTAATAAGCTAAGGAATTCCTAAGGAAAGTACTTGATTTGCAAACGAAAAACCTGTCATGACCGGCCAGGATGCATGGATTTCAGCACTGAAGTTAAATACTAAAACAATCTGTTAAAATGTGTGCACTTATCGCTCTGTGGACAAAATCCCATGAACTTTGCCCCAATCGGGAGCTGTTTATGCAGATGTGCGCTCATCTGTTTTCAAGATAGCTAACCTTACATCGCTTCATATCATCTTCTCACTCATTTAACTATGACAGGCCCTTTACTGCAAAAAGGCAGTCATGATAGGCATTCAAGAAACTAAATTGTTGGCTTGGAAAATATGTAAATACGCATATGCCCTGCTTTCATGCTTTATGTAAATGTGAAAAGACGATCAGGTCACGTGTTAGATCCTATTGACAGAAATGAAATGTTCCACACTGGACCTTTAATGCATATCAACTAGGAACATGTGAGACAAAGTCCATTGTGGTACCTCTATTACTATATCACATTCACTTCAATGAGATAGGCTCAACACAATAACACTGCTTCAATTTTAAACCCTGCAAAAATATTGATAATACATTTTAAAAAGTTAACCAGAGCACAGCACTTTTATGCAATTTTTTTATGTTTTTTATGTTTGGCCACCAGGGCCCAATCCACTCACTCCAAGCCCACTAATTCCCAGCACTGGGGGAAAGAGTTGCATTCAGTCTGACCTTTTAGCTCACAGCCCACAAATGTCATCCAGGCTTTGATATTCCACTGCACAGTCATGTGACTTCTGCTAAAAATCTTACATGCTTGCATGGGGTCCGCATCTAAATGCTAGCATATGCTTGGCAAACAAAAGTCAAAATGTGTATTACAAAAATGTACTTAAAATGTGTAAAATCAGTATCACAAGGACATTTATTATGTATACAAGTTCAATAGAAAGCTCAAAAGATACCTGCTCTGAGATTAAAAATTGATCATTATTAAAATGTGATGGCTTCCGCCACATGGAGTTCTGAGAGAGAGATAAGTAAAAAATCTCAAATAACTGATTGAAAATGATTGTTTCAAGCTCCTTGGGAGAGAATGATGACCCCTGAATAGACTCTATTTAATCCCAATGTGACCTAGATTATGAATAAAAGATGCAGGAATATGACATCCGTGCTTGGACCAATCTAATAAACCTAAATCTTTGTATTGTAAGATATTCTTACAACAGCAGCAATGCAGAGCAGATCTTAATCTAACAAAGGCTGTGCTATTTAACCTTTTAGCACAATTAACAGGGATTCAGTGTATAAACCAGCCACAACATTAAACGCCCCTTACTCAACATTTACAGTAATAACATGACCATTCAATCCATTGTCTACAAAAATGTAAAAACATTAAAGTTTACATAAAGCATTGCACAATGGCCTGCTGTCCTGGCAATACAATTACCCAGCATCCCTCAGTAGGCCTGGATGTGCTGTGATTAGAGGCTTGGGGGATCTCCTGCTTGATCTGCCTCTCATTCCTCTAGTCTGCTAGTCTCGAATCCTGCAGTTATGAGCTACACAGTAACAGTGGGAACCAGGCACGACGCCGATTAGTTCGGGGAAATCCTAAAGGGTTCATGGGAACACTTCTGACTGTGAATAAATTGTGTTTGGGACTAACGCTGATCAAGCTGGCAGATGTTTCAGGAAAACACAATCTTTGATTCTGAAAAGCAGAGAAGTGCATGAGAATCATTAAAGTTTGGTGATGGCAAATTTTCTTTTTTTTTTAAATGGGTCATACCACGTTGCTAAAAAGAACATTTTTTTGTGTGTTCGGTGTAATGCAATGTGTTTATGTGGTTTAAAAAAAAAAAACACATTATTCATATTCCGCAAAAACTGTACATTATTGTTTGTCCTCTAAGCCCCGCCTTTAGAAACAGGTTGATTTGTATAAAGCTCATTGTTCTCTGATTGTGCTCTGATTGGGCAGCTATCCAGTGTGCTGTGATTGGATGAATACCGTAAGCATGTGGCAGAAACGTACGCTATGACACAAAAACAATAAAAGTTATTACAAACGAGGCATTTGTTGCATCCAGTGAAGACATAATTACTGATTATCATGTCTTTTTAAGCATTGCACCTCATAAACATAACACCATCTCTGCATTTGCGATCAGAGAAACGGTTCTTTTAAAAAGAAAACATAACATACTTAAAGGATATGAGTCAGAAGCGCCAGACTGTCCTTGCAGACGTAGAATTGCTCCATTTTATAGTTTCTGTGCACAGCCAGCAAAGACTGCTCTGCAGGTTTTAGAAATTAGTTCTCTATAATTGTGCTGAACACAGTCTAACATTTGGTTTGAACTTTGTGAACTTAAACACAGATTTCTGTTGTGTCCTCTTTTGGAAGCACAAAGAAATTAGTTTGACTTTCACAACGACACAAAGTATGTCCAAAATGTAGCACCTTCAGCAACACTACAGCAAGAATAATAGTTCCACCTCCTTTCTTTGCGTAAACATATGGGTGGTGTTTGAAAATAAACCCACTCTGTGACGTAGAAAAGTGGGGGCGTGTTTAAATGAGCCGTTTTAGGGGGGTGTGGACAAGTCAGAACTTTTATACAGAATATCTCTTTGGTTTTGAGACTTAGGATCATACGCACTAACAGCTTGTAACACTCTTGAAATCGCATCATATGACCCCTTTAAAATACATCTGTTATGCTCACCGAAGCTGCATTTATTTATTAATAAATACAGCAAAAATGGCAATATTGTATAATATTTTTACAATTTAAAATAACTTTTCACTGCTTTCTTATATTGAACACAAAAGAAGGTATCTACAGTGTAGGGCAAGCTACTTAGAAAATGTAGTGAGCTAAGCTATCAGTTAGTCTACATTGAATTAAGCTTAACTACACTAAAGCTCGAGAAATGCTAAGCTACAGCAACATGGTAAAAGTAGCTTACTACATCTAAGCTATTTTTTTTAATTGAACCAACTTTAAATCAAGTGATAAAAAATTACATTAAAACAGACAGGCACGCATAATTGTGCAATTATTTATTTAAATAATCCGAACCAATTTGGCAACAAAAACAAACATAATAACAAAAGGTGTCGAGAGTGTGTATGTATCATTATCTGAATGCATGCATATGTTTAACTCAGTGCAGATTAAACCACAGGACAAACAACATAAGTAGAATTACAAACTACTCCAAACAATACCAACATGACAAAAAACAGACCGTTGTCTCTTTTTTGTATGGCCACGGCGACTCCCCCCTCAGGATTAACTCCTCTACGTCCTCTGCCATCTTTCCAAAAAGTGTTCGCCCAAGCATGTCACACGTCTGGTGCAGAAGGTGGCACTAACACCAAAAAGCTCATTGCCCATCGCAGTAAGAAGTCACCGACATTATTGTGGCTGCATTGGTCCGTGTATGGTGGTGGCATCATATACTGTTCTAGGATCAGTGATCCATAGCATTTTTATTTCCGATTTGTGCTTAGGCGTCAGAAATGCTGGGGAAAATGTAATGTTAGCTTGTGTGGACGCTACCACACTACTTTATCAATAAAAGAGCTTCGCCACTGAAAAGCTATTTGATTTGGAAAACAGCGACGCTACCAACATGCTACTGAAAAAAATCAGTTAAACTAGTAGCGTCACTACTTGTAGCGACGCTACTGCCCATCACTGGGTATCTATCATTTGTTTGGTGGAATCGGTTCGATAAAAGTCTTACACAATGAACACTTGCCAACATAATGCCAAAAAGGAAGACCCATTCAAACCAAAGTTTAGTTAAAGTATGTCTAGGTAAGTGATGACCTAATCTTCCAGAGAGAGATCAGCTTGCCCATAATGTCTGGGCTTTGCTGCCTCCTAAATCCACAGAACTGTCTGATGGCATTTTAACACTTCATATCTCACCCTGCAGAGGGAACAAATATAAGGAATAAAGCGCAGCAAGAGCAAGTCAGGGTCCATCTTGTTTGAATGCAATAAATAACTCGTAGTTTTTCAGCATATGTTGAGAATAGCATCCTGTACTCCTCAGCCCCTTCTCGCTTTCCCTTCTTTTCCCCCACTCTCTTCCTTCTAGCTATTGTGACAGCAACTTGTTCTTCCCCAATGTGAGGGCTCCCCCACCCCACCATGCTTCTGTCTGCAGTGGCCCAGTTAGTGCTAGATTATTCCGCTTACATCATCGCATTTCTCTGCATCTCCCACTGTCTTTTGTGCCACCCCAGCCACTCTTGATCTGCGTGTGCACATTTAAGCCTCCTGGATCTGTCCAAGTGGCCTGCTGCGGCCCACTGCGCTACCGCCTTCTTCCAACCAATCATATTTTTACCTACAAAGAGGGAAGGGTCCACACACTGTCATTCTTGTCACGTCAAAAACTGTCACTAACTCACTGAGTCTCACAAATGTCTTGAAATGATATGACTATTTTAAAAGAGTCATACCACATATTTGGTCAGAGTATTATTATTTTTTAATATAACTGTTTTTTTTTTATTATGTGGGCACAGTAAAGAAACGTTCCCTGACATCCTAAGTTGTCTATGAAAGCTTTTTACTTGGTAAAATCAAAAGGATGTGATGATACACAACACATCACGTTTAGATTAAATGGATTAGTTAAGCCAAAAATTACTTTTTTTTTTCATTAATTACTCACCCTCATTGCTCATCTTCGGGACACAAATTAAAATATTTTTGATGGAATCGAAGAGCTCTCTGACCCTGCATAGACAGCAAGGATATTACCATGATCAGTGCACAGAATTGTAGCAAGAACATTGGTAAAACAGTGTGACATCAGGGCTTCAACTGTAATTTTACAAAGCTACTAGAATAGTTTTTGAGTGCAAAGAAAAAAAGAATATCATAACGTATTCAATGATTCTTCAGATTTAATAAAAATATCTTAATTTGTGTTCCTAAGATGAACAAAGGTCTTACAGCTGTGGAACGACATGAGGGCTAGTAATTAATGAAAGAATTAAACATTTTGGAGGAATTAACCATTAAATGTTACCTGATGTCATGGCATAAATGTACCTCGGTGCACATTTTAGCGAGACACAAAATATGTACCAACAAGTACATATCACTGCAGTTTCCAAAAGAAATTAACATTAGAGGCAGTAAAACAATATTAATATGCTGGGATATTTAAAAACATCACACATTTCCAGCTTCATATCTATGGGTTTTTACAGACAGTAGGTTGTTTGGTAGCTCACGAAGTACAGAGATGTACTTGATCCTGTGTAGTCTAAGCCTCAGACGTCACGCCCACGGATTGCTGGCTAAACGTCTGATGCATACGGTACACTTAACTGCAAACCCTTCAGGAATGTCGAAGTCAAAAAATGATTGGTTGATTTCTATCGGATTTCCGGGGGACGGGAGTGTCGTGTTTATTTTCGGTCTGCCAGGAAACAAAGCGCAGATGTGTGATTGCGGAAGAAAAACTGTCGCGTTTACATGAGTGACAATAAGCATTTTAAATCAACCAGAAAAAACTGTTTAAATCTTTGTAAAAGGAAGTTGAAATGTTAACATTATCAGGTAGGTTTAGAGTTGTATATTTCCAACATGATAGAGCATGAACTTTTAGCAACAGTCCACGGATATTTCAATTCTAAACCGCTGCAATACATGTCAACGTAATAAAATTGTGACAGGGTTTACGTATTGCGCATATTGCGTGGACATTTCTCTTTGAAACTGTGGTGAAACATGCCGTAAAACACATAAAAATGGTGCAACCCTGCAAAAAAGGGTTGGATTTCCAACATGATAGAGCATTAACTTTTAGTGACACAAAAAGTGATATTGTTATATATTTGAATTATAAACCACGACAATACGTACCTGAAGTAGGGCTGGGCGATTTAAGCGTTGATTAATGCATGCGCATCATGTTAGTAAAGCCGGTTCTTTGATTAATCAAGTGAAATGAAATTAATCACTTCCGACTTTGATCGCAAAGTTGCGTAGCTCCTCAGTGATCTACGGCTCTGTGTATCAACTGCAGAGCATTTCAAACGCAGCTGATCGAGATTTAGCGCTAATCAAAGAACCGGCTTTACTAACGTGATGCGCATGCATTTATCAACGGTTAAATCGCCCAGCCCTAACCTGAAGCAATATAATACAAACAAACAAGCAAAATGATGTTTTTTTTTCTTGAAGTAACATTAACTGATGTGTCTCACATTATAGTCCTGCTTTTGGTCTTTGTAAAGTCTACTGTCTACTTTCACAGAAAGAGCACCCCAACTGATTTCTTCTAAACAATATCTTGAGTTTCAATAATAGCACTTGTGCATTTACTGTGTGAGCCAAGGACTAGGAGAATTGGGCAGTCAGAATGTGTAGTCAATTACTCTGTTGACATTTAAAATGAAGAAAGGGGTCTTTATCATTTCCATTATTCTCCACCCTCAGGATGCCAGAAACCTTTCCCAAGGGGGCGTATAGCCCGCTGAATGCCCTTGCGAAACAAAAGCTGGCTTTTCTGCATGCCTCAGAACCCAGAATCTGTGTAATAATTTCATGAGAAATTTCACTGTAGTTCATAAGAGGGCCTGCATTTCCCTCATCACTCAAATGACAGAATGAGATCTATAATGATAGGGAGGCACAGCTGGTATCCCAAGATTAAGCCAACAGATACGCCACCATGGCAACATCTGCTTTTTTTTTTTTTTTTTTTTTTATTAATGATTGGAGGAGTGTTATAGAGACAGACTGCACTTTGACATTAGTACAAAAAGCATGCCTCAAAACTCTTAAATATTCCCTTCTAATGTCTAAATTCATCAAAATCTCAGGCCAAGATTTCCGGATGTTTTATCAGCTGTTTGGGCTCTTATTCTGAATGCACTCACTCGCTGTAGAGGACCCACTGGAAGTGATGTAATGCTAAATTACAAATTCTTTTTGAGTTAAACTATTCATTTAAAATACAATCAAATATGCATATATAAATGCACATCTTCAAAGTCACATAATTTTAAATGTCAGGGCAAAAAAATTCAGATATTAGCATAATTTATTCAAAACAGATCAGCTGACATGTCAATTTCAGTGTGGAGATGTCAACAATGATGCATATATTCAAATATTAAAGATGGCATCTTTACACATCTCATAATATGACGTCTTTAACACTAAAATTAATCATTAAGCTTGATGGTAATGAATAAAGGCAAGACCCATTTTCCTTTATGTAGAAGTACATACCCATAACGATATGCTGTCTTTGGCAATTCTTGAAGAGATCTTACAAAAGGGGCCAATGTAACAAAGATTAAAGCATTGGCCATTCATTATCACACAAGTCTCATTACCTCTATACAGTAAGGCTGGTGAAGCAGGCATTCATTAACTCAAATCCATAGAACAAACATTTAGAAATCACAGACCTGAAACCAATACATCTGTTTTGTTAGTCAATGTATAGACAATCAGTCTAAGCTTATTGAACTGATATTGACCAGCTAAACCACTATATATTTAAACATACAAAATGTAATTAACTAACTAACAGGCTAATAACAAAAGAAAAACAACAACTCTGTATCCATGTCACAATAAAGCATGTGCACAAATCAGGGGACTGTATCTTTAATCTACATGTAATCTTATGGCTGTCAGGCTAAACAATTAAAATGATGAACTATTAAAGTCTCGGCTTATAATAAGCCCTTAGTTGGTACAATTTAAATACAGACAGATGTAATATTAAAGTCAGTATACGGCAAACATTGTTCTCTCAACTCCACCACTACATCACATTGACCCAGTTCATTCTGTTAAACAGAATTGATCACACATGTTGGTTAGAGGTTTCTGTGTTAAAAATGGTAAAATGTTAAGACTTTCTGTACAAAGCAATGCTACTTTTGGAGCGGTCAAAAAAATCTGTTTTCCTCTGCATAGAATTTCATTATAAAAATCATATATGGTGGTATGTGGTGAATGCATCGAGAGGTTGAAAACTGAACTGCTAAAACTCTTATTAAAGGGTTAGTTCGCTTATTTAAGACATGAAGTTGTATGCAATCCTTACCAGCACTACAGTGTATACACACCGACCCACTCTGTGATCACCTCC
>JAUCMT010000847.1:0-10459 GCA_032357475.1 Enteromius thamalakanensis | reverse complement strand
CACAACAAAACACAACAAAGATCACAAGGGCACATAAGACAGGGCAAAAGACACATAAAGTTCATTACTTAGCTGAAAAGCCATCCAGAGCTGGACTGGCACATCAGCTAATCGTGACAGTAAAGGTAAAAGATTGTTCTCATTGCAAAGAAAAATATTATGGTGTGTAGTATGCTTCAGCTTGATTTAAACCACCATTATCTGGCTGTGTTAATAAACAGACATATTATGAAAATGATGTATCTGTGTCCTGTTATTTATCTTTTGGTATGCGTTTCAGGAAAAAAATGGTTAGGATTCAGGTGTAGTTGCAAAAAGTGATTAATCATGATTAATCCACTGAAAATCCTGATTAATTTGATTAAAAATTTAAATCATTTGACAGCCCTAGTTTAAACATATTGCAAAAGTTTCTCATTAGACAGGTCAAACTCCTTGATGTATTGCCAGCTATGAAATGCCTTCTTTCCTGGAAAAAGTTCTAGAAGTTGAAAGATTTTATTAGGTCTGTTTAACTCTGAAACAATTGGTTGGAAAAATTTTAGAAAGATCAGGTTAGTATTGTCATGGTACATTCAATTCCACAGAATAGCAATACACATTTGCTGTAGAATATAAAAATCAGGTATAAAACATGAAATATAATGAAAAGTCTAGTCATTTTAATTATTGAGAATAAATTTAGAATACTATAAATCAATTTTTTTACATTATTGTTTTCATATTACACATTTAAGCCAATGATATCTGATCGTATAATTTTCATATCTGACAATTTCAGATGGATAAAAAGTTTTGGGATTATTATTTTTTGGCAGAGGCTATTTACACCAAGTGCACATAGCACCGAGAGGCTGTCTCGTCTAGGGAGTAATTAAATGTTAAACAGCCACTGTTTCCCACACAATGTGTTAGAGCCATCAGTTGCAAGACCGATGCAATTCAGTATGGGCACTTGAACAAAGAACAAAGTTTGAACAAAGCATTTGCTATGGCCAGTCAATCACCAGCATCTATATTTATCATTCCTATATTTATCTTGCTGCAATATCTGATGCATAGTTGTTTGCTGGTTGTGACGTCAGTGATCAACAAGAAGAGTATGATCCACTTCCTATATCCTCCAGAAGGTTTTCATGCACCACACTTCATGCACATGCACTACTTTCAAATTTCTGACAAGGTCAGTGTCAGGTCAATACCATTTAATAGATGTTTGTATTTCTATGAACTCCTACTCACATGTAATATATTTGAACTTATTATAACAATGTGAAATGTCTGTGGGAAAGTGTTCATGAGACAAACCTTGGTGCTGATTGTTAGCTAAAGTTATATCAGGCAACGTTTGTGTGTGGAAAAAGACATTTGGCAAAACTTTAAGCAAGGAGATGTAGAGATCTGTGGGTGCCTTATTAGAATGCTTTATTCTAATGTGCTGACAGATGTTTTAAATAATCTATATCAGGAAGGCTATTAAGAACAGGTTTAGAGTTAGGGTAATTATCATTAACTTATCAAAATATTGTATTTAAATAATATATTTGTCATGGAATACTGCAAAACAAGCAGATCCAAAAGCAGCATTTACAAGAACTAGCTGTGCAGGCTTTGAATGTCAAATGACTTCACCCTAAGTTTCCAATAAATCTGTAATACAGTTTGATGTTTTTGATGTAAAATATAATTTAAACTATATAAAAGTGGGATGGTGAGAAACTCCATCTGGAAAGAATCTAGGGCAGCTGTAATTGTGACGTGAGCACAAGAGAAAACAAACTTGCCTGCAAAAACTCACATGGTTGAATAATACCCCAACGTCTTCACACATAAGCTCATGAAATTTCCCAATCTATGTCACAGATGTGCACGTGTTTGGGCCTGAAGCCTTGACCAGGATCTGACTTTGTGATGTCACCAGTCATCTAGTGGTCATAATGACGTACTGTAGTTTACTAATAGATTAAGCACTGCTCAGACTCCAACAACACCTCATGTTCAGAATTATTAAATAGCATGTATTTATAAAGGCACCCATGAATAATGTTGTGGTAACACATTACGTAATAGTATTACTTTTTCCAAGAAACTAGTAAAGTAACGCATAACTTTTTAATTTTAGAGTAATATAACGGTTACTTTTTCAAAAAATAAGCCAGTTACTCTGTTTTCTTATTTATTAACTGACAAGTCTCCTGACATGTTGGGAGAAATCAGAAATACAGAGGCATTTTGAATACATTGTAGTTCGAGACTAAATGTGAATGTGCGTTAACACTCTTGAAAAACAGTTTTAGTATTCATCAAAATGAATTTAAATAAACTCAGAATATGAAGCAATAATTAAATTACACAAATGTATCTAATCCCATTTTATTAACCAATGTCTTTGCTGCTGACCTTTGTTGATCCAGTTCAACCGTACTTTACAAGCAAAAATAAATAAAAAAATCAATGCTATATTGTTTTTGTTTGTTTGTTTGTTTTGTTGTTGTGTTTTTTTTTTTTTTTTCATTTAATTGCTGAAGACTATTAAACTTTCTTCTTCTGTTTTCTACCTTACATTTGCTATAAAATGTAATTAAAACAAGTTATTAAAACTATAAATTGTTATTAAAAACAAACACTCAAGCTCTGCCCATATTTACAAATTAATGTAAAAGTAATTAGTTACTTTTTTTAGGGAGTAACGCAATATTGTAATGCATTACTTTTAAAAGTAACTTTCCTTAACACTGCTAATGAATGCTTTATTCTAATGTGCTGACAGATGTTCTAAATAAGCTATATCAGTAAGGCTATTAAGAACAGGTTTACAGTAAGGGTAATTATCATCAACTAATCAAAATATTGTATTTAAATAATATATTTGTCATGGAATGCTGCAAAACAAAAGCAGAATTCACAGTAATAATAATAATATTAATTAAAATAAATTAAAATAATAGAAAAGTTTTTTTTTTTTTTTCTGAAACAGTGCTGTAAATACAACCACTGATTTCTAGTTGCGTCCTGGAAGTGTCTAGTTGTGGAAAAACATAGAAAGTAGTTTCATCTTCACAACGACACACAGCGTCTCCAGCAACTGGCAGCATGACATCTACAGTAGAACAATAGTTCAGCCTTCTTTCTTTGCATAAACATTTGGGCGGTGCTATTAAATCAACCCACTCTGTGATATAGAAAAGTTGGAGCATGTTTAAACAAGCCAATTTAGGGGGTGTGTGGACAAGTCAAATACATTTTATAAAGAATATCGCTTTGATTTTGAGAATTTGAGACACTTCCTTTATGGCATCGCTGCGAAACTTTCTTTTAGGTTCTTCCTGGCCCCCTTTTTTTGTAGTATTTATATATGTATAATACAGTAGCATTGATATTAACAAAAGCAAATATCTTAACAACTTGTGTATGTGTGTATTACATGTTAACTGAGGCCTTGAAAAAAAAACTAATTTTTTTTTTGTTCATGCATTCTAAGAATTAGGAAACATATGGTTTTAGCCTAGCTAGGATTGTTTTAGCTGGTCTCCCAGCCTAAACCAGCTACGACCAGCCTTGCCAGCTGGGAAGTTGCCAAAACCTCTCTAAAACCAGCTTGATGACCAGCTTAAACCAGGCAAAGAACAGGGTGGGAGACCAATTAGATTATACATCAAGTTTTAAGAAGCTTGTTTTTTCAACATTACATATCTAATAAACTCCTAACATACACGTTATCACTGACTGAATTAACTATTGCTTGTTACAGTACATATTTAAACAGCTTCTTTTGACCAACAGATGGTGCTGCTTCCAAATTAAAGTAGTTTGGTAGGTCTCCTGTGAAAATGACACAAAGATTGATATCAATGTGCCAAAGTTTTGCAGAAATACAGCCTTTTTTTTAGATAACAAAGAGATTTTAACCTTTTTTTTGCCAGCATGGTCTGATGATATATGTGTGAAATCATCTGAAATCACAACTGTCTAGGATAAATTCGAAAAAGAAACTGAATCAAATTGAGCTGACCTGATTCAAAATGTCCAGCAGATAAAGTAGCTTATAGTATTGGATTGTTTATGAACTAGGAAATTGGAAGAGGTAAGATGGCCAGTGGCCAGTGGGCAAAATTCACAATTTATGAATTTTGTTATATTTTGCCAGCCCAGAACTTCATAGATTACTTCAAGGATTAATGATGAAGCCACTTACTAAGCCCCACCTT
Organism: Enteromius thamalakanensis; assembly: GCA_032357475.1. Lineage (NCBI taxonomy): Eukaryota > Metazoa > Chordata > Actinopteri > Cypriniformes > Cyprinidae > Enteromius > Enteromius thamalakanensis. Next base: position 6,251 of record JAUCMT010000847.1, on the reverse strand, counting down.
GTAAAAATGTATTTTCACATGAACAGATAAAACAGCAGACGCTACCAATTCACAATGACTCCACTCAGAAAGAATGAAATTTAATGCTGTTTTGAATAAAAATCTGAACTAAGACCTTGTTTACAACCAATTATCAGCAGAAGGACCATATTTTACTTTCTGTTTTTCAGAGCTGGCCAGCCAGTGCAGATATTCCAAGCTATTTCAGACTTGACCTTTGGTGCATTTTTTGTTTGTTGGGCTAATTATTAGACAACATATGTAAATGTTGTCATGAATCATCATCAGTCGGGAAGAGACCAGACACTGAAATAGAATGTGATATAAATTATATAAATGTACATTTTCATATGACTCTCAGTAGTAAGACAAATTTAATAAGATTTTAATTTAGTGAGTCATGTGGTCAGACAGTACAGTGTTAAAATAGAGAGAGAGAAAAAAGTCTTTATCTAAAAATGAATGTGTTGGTGTCGGAGTGGCACTGTTTTATCTCATTATTTAACTTAAATGTACTCTTGCATTTTTGTCTTTTTTTATGTGGGGTTTTAATTTTTATCTTCAGAAGGGTTTTACAGAAAAGAAAATTTAACAAACAAACAAACAAAAATATAATCAATGCATCTGACCTTATCCCATCCCCTTGGAAAACTATAAGAATTAAGTCACTAAATGACACAATACAACTTCAAAGACACAAAGTGAAACATTAAAACAAAAACTGAATGTTGCATGACTTACTTGAATAAAAACTGGTATCTTCTTAATAAAATCTCAGAAAAGCAGGTTTAAATTTTGCCGTGACTGCATCGAGGTACGCAGCTCTACTCCTGCAGCAAGTGGTAAATTGTGATGAAATTATAATAATAAAAAAAAGAAAAACTGGGAGGGGAGAAGAGAGAGTCCGTAGAAATGGGCGTAAGAGATCTAAGGAGCTTTACGGGCCCTGCCCTATATTTAGATGGTTGGTTAAGCACTGTTCGAGAATCACATTACATTTACATTTACATTTATTCTTTTAGCAGATGCTTTTATCCAAAGCGACGTACAGGTGGAGAAACATGAGAATCATAAACAAACAAATAATCAATGGATGAATGGATGAGTAACACTTTGCACCGCACACTATGAATCATGTGTTAAGCATTAGTAAATACTCAACTCATCCTTTATAAAGCATTGTTCGAATGTTAATATGCATTAGTAAGCAGTTTGAGAGTGCAGCTATAAATCAGAATCCGAATTAGCTTTATTGCAAGATATGTTCACACATTACAAATAATTTGTTGTCAAACATTTAATCTCAATGTGCTACCAACTGAGCTATATAAAACAATAATATCTGAGAAATATCAAGCAAACTCATAATAACCATCACAATTTTTCTCTCTTCGAAGTGCCCTACAAAAGCATTGTTTATGCCAGTTGGAACGCAGACATGATTTTGTTTGTTTGAAGGAAAGGTAATTTTGCAAGAGTATCTTTGTTTAAAAACATTCCTAAAGACATATTTTTTATTGCAATATTTGTAATATAGTATGTTAGAGTGAACTGTCACACCTCTGGACTGTTTGCTTGTGTTTTTTTTATATATATTTTTTTTTAGTATAAGCAGGCTTATTTAAGTTAGTCAGGCTTATTGTTGGTAGATTCGGTTTCATAAATCAAACTTTAAAAAGTTCATACTCAGTTACTCTGGCAACTTATGCTGGGAAATTAATCTGGTCCAGGGCAGGCTATCTGTCAGGCTAAGTCTTAGTTCATGCTTAACGAACATACCATTAAATCTCACCTGATGCAAAGTCAATGTCATTTTATTTTACTTAACCACTATTATTAAAATAAATAAATAAATAAATAAATAAGGAAATGTTCTTTACTAATAAACTAAGAAATGTTCAAAATGTATGTTTATTTGTTGAGTTTGGTAATGAATTAATGAGTTTGGTAATGAAAAATGTTGTGGAATGTTATCAAAAAGGTCATGCTTTTTTATTCATTTCCTTTTTAAAAATGGTAGTTCTACTTGCTGTTGGTGAGTTACTGCTGTTGTAGCTGTTGAATTTACAGTTCCATCTTCTTCAGTTTTTATACTGTATGTCAATATCAATTGCTTCTAATTGTTTGAGGAGATAGCGTTTATAATTTCTTTTTATGTTTTCTAGGTTTTGTAGCAACATAGATTTAAGTTATTTCATTGAATGCTCTTGGCACATTGTTTTCATTTCTTAATACTCACTTTGTCACATGTGGTCCCAGACTGAGAGGGCTCTAGAACGGTGTCAGCATCCTGCAGCCAATAATATGAGAAAACACATTATGATTATTTTATCACACAAGTACACTTTTTAATATACAATACAGTATTTCATGGAACCTGTGACTACCTCAGGCCTCCTTTAACATAAGGACACGGTCTCCTCATCCTCCTCAACTCTGGATTGGCCTTCTCCCTGTGACCACGGATTAAACTCAGTTAAACTCAATAGCTTACATGACTGATTTAAAAGGTCATATATTCACAGGGAACATGATATCTGGTGGATCCATCAAGTACACAGGTTAAAATGGTTAAAAAGCATAATTACAGTAACATAAGTACCTCTACGTGGCATTACTGCTATGATGTACTTAGGCTTACAATGCCTTAGGAAGGAGGAAATCAGTTAGTCAGGAAGGAATAATGATAATAATAAAACACAAACACCTTTTATATAGTCACTTCTTATACTAGGTGATATCATTTTAGATGATGTCCCCCCCTCTATTCCCTCAAGGACAGGCCTCCCTTTGTTAATTTCCTTTTGTTAATAACTATATTTTTTATATTTTATCTTCACCTGCTGCCAGGTTCTTTTTTCTTCTCTTAAGTTGCTGCTGCCATCCTTTCTCTCTTGATTTGTTTATTGCCGCTGTATTTCCTTTTTTGGTGATTACATGTTTAAATTCTTCATATGTCTCTAATAGCAAATACTGTTCTGTTGCCGTGAACATCGCTGCTCTTTCTTTCGCTTTCGTTGCCAGGGTAGCCCACAGTAAATCGATTGACCCATGCTCGACTTTTCAGGGCTTTTAAACAATGGTGTGCATGCGCAGTTATCTAGACTATTTAAACCTGACTCAAATTAGTAAGATCACATGATCCTCAACTTACTTTCATGGAACCAATTTAAGCGCCGGTGTTTAGCTCGGTTCATTCAAGTCAGGTTTTGGACTTTAATCCCCGCTTTTCTAAGCGGCTTTTATTGGACAGCCCCCAGGTCATTGGTGTTGTGGACTTTGGATGGCACTCCAGCTCTCTATTAACTATGTGTGTGTTTACGTCTCTTTTCATTCATGGACTTTCATCAATGAACTCATGTCTCCGCCCACTTGTTTTTTTTTTAGGAACTTCATTATTTGCTCCACCCCTTTAACTACTTTCACATGTATAAAACCCTGGTGTGTTTGTATGTCTCCACGGTCCATTTGCACTGTTAACCTGGTTCTTGTATTTCGTTCGTATTCGTTTAGTATTCTACTGCCTTGTGAATTGGATTTACTGTTACCGACTCTCGCCTGACTACTCTTTTGCTCTGCCTCTGTCATTGATGTTACCGGTGAAGACCCTGACTGCCTGTCTACGCTCTGTGTTGAAATAAACAGCTTGCACTTAAATCCGAACGCCTCCTCGGCTCCTCCTTTGTGACAGGTGTAATGAGGACTGGGCGTGATGATGGAGATCCAAATGCAAGTATCTTCTAGGTATTGAGGTGTGAGGCTGTGATGGGCCTTATAAACTAAAAATATGTTTTACCCCCAGAAGTTTGTGAAGGATGGGAGTGATATGTGCAGATTTTTATTAAATGTAAATACCCGCGCAGCAAAGTTTTGTACCATTTGGAGACAATTAATAACTTTGGCAGGTACAGTATCAAAAAACCATCCTTTTTACCTCTGCTAGACAATTTAATATATGACAATCATCCCCGTGATTCAAAGGGAGGTACACCTATATATCATCAGCATAAAAATTGTCATGAATGTTCCGGCCTACAGAGAGCTAATTATGACAGCGTTTTAGTGCCACCACCAACAACAAAAAATCTAAAACTACGAGATCAAAGTTGTAATATTACAAGAATAAAGTCAAAATATTATGAAAATAAAAGTCGAAATGTATCGAGAATAAAGTCTGCCAATATTGGGAGAACCCCGAGATCTAATCTTTCAAAATCAGTTTTATAGCGAAATACACTGCTCACAAAAAATAAAGGAACACTTTAAAGAAACACATTAGATACCTCAGATCTCAGTATGAAGTTGCATATCTATACAAATAACGACAGGGCAATGTGTTAGGAACAAAAGATTGCCATGTCTTTTAATGGAAATAAAAGTTTTTAGCCTACAGAGAGCTCAATTGTGTAGACACCGTAAAATCCATTTTTTCAAAAACTTAATTTCTGCAACTCAAAATGCTTTTAAGTATCTTGAGTGGCCCCCACAAGCTTGTGTGCTTGACAACGTCAGGGCATGCTCCTAATGAGACGGTGTCTTGTGGCATTTCTTCCCATATCTGTGTGAGGGCATCCCTGAGCTCTTGTACAGTCTGAGGAGCAACCTGGCTGCCTAATGGACCAAAACATAATGTCCCACAGATGTTCTATTGGGTTTAAGTCAGGGGATCATGAAGGCCATTCAATTGTTTAAATTCCTTCATCCTCCAGGTACTGCCTGCATTCTCTTTGCTGCAGGCGTATAATATGAAATATGATGTGATCATGTAAATCTTCGTCTTCTATTTGCTAGTTTTTGCGCATGAACCTGCAGAAAACAAATAATACTATTTTTACGTGTCACAGGCGCTTATCCTTTCTAACGGAATAAAATTCCAATTTAAAATAATGTTGGCCGGTTAACCGGTAATAATCGGTGAACTAGCGTCAGTTGTCAGTTACGAAATGAGCATCCCTAATTCTACCCCACACTCAATACCTATAACACTTGTGAAAACCAATCGAATAGTAAGCACAGCACTCCATGTGGACACACCAATATACTGTAGGGTACATGGCAAACCTCTTCCCTTAAGTTGATCCTACATACAAAGAACACAAACACAAAAGAAAATACAAAACAAATCACTAACACACACGCCACAGGAACCATTTCCCAACATCCACAGTGAGCAAACAGCGCAATCTAGTGCCAGTGCTTCAAAGTAGTTATCATAACAAAAGCCGAGCAGTAACGCCATCACATTCTTGGTGTTTGTTGGGCTTCCATCTAACCCCCCCGTGTGAAAAAAAAAAAACCCTGGATGTGCAATAAAGCCTGCCAAACATTAAACAAAAAAAAAAATATTCCATAAAACCATTTACAAAACAAAAGGCAAAACAGTAAAACTTACCACACATACCAATAAGCCACTTGCAGGCCCATGACTGAAACAGAAAGGGTAATAAGCCTCTCCATGTAGAAGGCAAAAGGCACTTTAAAAAAACAAGGACTAACCTGATCACCGGCCTACAGCCATCACAACGGCAGACAAGAGGACAACCTAGCTGCTAGCACTCAACACACCACGTCACAAGGGGGTGGTACCAGGGATGATACATCCCAAGCAACCAACCACTCTCCTCTTTTGTATTCACAGCATGGCCACTCATAGGTTCATTAAGATTTACCAAACAAACCAATCATCAAGAGTTCCAGTCACTGATTGGTTCTCCGGTCTAAGTAATGCCAGCCAATCCTGCTAGGGCTACCCTTACCACGCAACATTCCACCCAGACATCAGGTATCGTCACCCCGATGATGAACAAATCTCAACCATTACTTCCAAGGACACAAGCCTGGATATTACACCAGAGGATGCCATGGCATGTTTTACCACCACGCAAATGGTCCTTAGCATACATAGGCACTTTAGTACTGACCACCCATTGATCTAAATCTTTAAGAACCCCTGAAGGGAACAAAAACCTTAGGCCCCTTATTCTAACTGAACAAAAAGCCAATGGTATGGAATCACCAGTAATAGACATGCCCCAACTTACCTACACGGACACAGTGATCCCCCTAGCAGGCCAGGTTCAGAAGGTTTTAAAAAGCACAACGTCCTGCAAACACAGCACGGACCAATTTACAGTTACTAATAGCAATTGCCCCCACCAAAATCTGCCATACTCCATAATTCAATTCAATTCAATTCAAATTTATTTGTATAGCGCTTTTCATGATACATATCATTGCAAAGCAGCTTTACA
>JAUCMT010000846.1:0-10464 GCA_032357475.1 Enteromius thamalakanensis | reverse complement strand
CCCCAGTTTATCTTATCTCCTTTTCCTGTCCAGTTCTCTGTGCCTCAGCATTTTTGCTCCTTAAGCCCCTTATACCACCCAGAGAACGTCATTTGAGGTTACTTTTAATAGTATTCTAATTTGAATATAATTCCTTTATATTTCCGTAAAAAATCTTGCCAGGGTAGACAAATCTAATTAGACGCCCCTCCACAGGTGTAATCTGAATAAAGTCTAAATAAATTGAGGACTGCTTAAACTGTAAAAAATGTCTAGGTTACGAACGTAACCCACGTTCCCTTAAGGAGGAAACGGAGACGTTACATATGGGAACTCCATATGGGACCAAATGCCTTTGAGCTTTATACAAAAGGCCAATGAATATTGGCGTGCATTGATGGCGTTCAGGTGTACCTCGTCACTTTGTGAGTATGCAGGTGCACATGCAGGTTTTCGCTGAAGAGCCGTAGTCGGCGTCAGCGCAACCTCAGAGTCATGGCAGGAGAAAGTGTAACTTCTCCGTTCCCTCCTTCAGGGAACGTGGGTTACGTTTGTAACCTAGACGTTACCCTTTCAGTCGAATCACTTTAACGTTACATATGGGAACACCTTGATCAACTGATTTTGCACAGTGTCTGTGCAATGAGGCTCACTGGGAAAGGCGTACTTGAGCCCCCGAGGCCAGCTGCATGCCAGTGCATCCCTCCGAGCGCCCGAGGGGACTCGTAAAGGAAATAAAACAGTGGGAAGCGCAGAAGCGCACCAATAGTAATCTTTTTGTAGATCTTAGCATTATAAAATTAGCATTTGCATTAATTATGATATCAACATGTTTAAAATAAAACTTACCTATAGTTCAGCACATCACCCTCCTCCTGGATGTTGACGCATGTAGGGATGCACCGATCCGGATCAGCCGATATGTTTGCGCATTTGCCGTTGTTCAGTGACGGCTGCGCAAAAACATGTTCATTATCTGTGTGGATTGGCGCAGCACGTCAATGAACAACGGCTGTGTGTATTACATAAGGCTCAATGTGAAATCACGCACCTGATGGCATTTACCAGACCGGCTTTACTGACAAAACACACAAACATATCGGCCGATCCGGATCGGTGCATCCCTAGACGCATGTGCACTTTCAGGTGCCACAGCTAATATTTTGGGGTATACTGTATATATTACTTAATCTTTTAGTGTTGCAGATATTACTGTAAACAAATAGGTAGTGTAGGTAGAATTAACCCGTTATTATATATTTTTACTTGCTAACTGATTTGCTTGAGTAAAATATAACAGATTTTCATGGGTTATTTTTTCAAATCCCCTCAGAGTAATTTTTTACAGTCTAGAGAAGGGAGCAATAACACTGTAATTTAAGATTAAGGTGAATGAAGCTTTTCAATAGAAAAAACAAGAAACCTACTTCATGTGAAAACATACTAAAGGCTACCCAATCAAATTCGTTATTTTACCAGTCCAAAACAACACATTATGCTGTATTTGCTATCATATTATTTTATTGTAATATTTAAACACTGGTTTAAAGCACAAACAGTTTTCCCTTTTACTGCACTATACTATGCTTCTCATTATTTTCTCATTAGGCATCTCATACTTACACTGAATATAGCCTACTTGAGTATTAACATATAAGGTGGATAAAGACGGATCCACTGTTTCCACACAGTTTGACCTATAATTAAGCAAGAAATAATGTTGTTTCTAATAGATATTTCCTGTGGTCTTCCAATAAATGTTATTAGCCTCTTTTTACTTATGTTGTCCCCCAGGGAAAGATAAACAAGACAGAGGTAAAATTGAATACTCCTAATTATATTTCAAGACGTTTTCTAAATCAACGAAAATTAGATGAAAACGTTTATATCATGAGCCGACAAAAATATAAAATACGGTCCTAGTGACAAAACTTGCTCTAAAAAGAACTAATTGATTAAGTGTATAATTGAAGCAACCAATGGGGAATTTATACACATTTATACACATACATATTAAGATGTCATTTGTTACCATTGAACAATGAACAATGCATTTATTACACTATTTATAAATCTTTGTTAATGTTTGTTAATGAAAATACAGTTGTTCATTGTTCATGTTCACATTAAATAATGTTAACAAACATAACCTGTGATTTTAATAATGGGCAAGTAAATAATTAACATTAAGATTAAATATAGCTGAAAGCAGCAATTATCGGGGTTCGAGCATTGTTAAGGGCTTTGAGGTTGCATAAGGCTACCTGCATGTATGGTGGACACAGAACCGCATCAAAAATGGAAAATAGGCTCACAGACACACACAGAGAAATGAAATGGTTAATACTCAGTAAAAAAGCTTAGCTTACTCGTGTGCGCACACAGAATTGAAATAGATAGACTATTATATCAATACAAACACACATTGTCGCAATTTCAGATATTTGAAAAAAAATAAAAGATCACAATTATTGCAAGTCTTATCTTTTAAAGAGTTTATGTTCAGGTTTCACTGTAATGATTATCTGCAAAATTTGTAAAAAAAAAAAAAAAAAAATGCGTTTGAGCAAAATGGTAAACTTTAAATAAATGTTTTTTTTATGTTATAATGTCTCCAATGGCTCCATAGAGCCATAGCCGTAGAGGATGAACTCACAATATCACGTTCAAAATCAAATGAATCGCTTTTGATTCTGAGGACGATATTACGTAGCTAGTCAGTGATCTACGGCTCTGTGTATCAACTGGCGCTCATTTTAAAAACAGCTGATTGAGATTTACCGCTAATCAAAGAACCAGCTTTACTGATGAAAAATCAACGATTAAAATCGCGAAGCCCTAGTCCACAGATTACTTTTGCAGTGGTTTGATTTCGATCTGGTGAAATCCTCAGACCAGTTCGTGAAATTGGGTTATGGATATAGCTGAATTTTGCGACCTAGAGCAATAATCATGCTTGTGCACTTTTTTTCGGGCTAATGCAATGATTAAAACTGAGAAATTTTTAGGCCGGTTCTTTGTGCCTTAGTAGCGAGGAGTATGACCATCTTACCATGTGTCAGTTTCTTGGCCTTACGGTTTGGGCTGCACAATCAGTTTTAAGAAATAATAATAATAATAATAATAATATACAAAAATTCTAACAATTATAATAGGGTTTCAGCACTACGCTCGAACCCCAAATAAATCCTGTAGAAGTACTAGTTACTGTTAACTAATGTGTATATAAATAAGGAGCATTAGTTAACAACATTAGCTATATATATATATATAAATAATGAGCAAACATTTTTCCTTTTGCAACATTTAATATTCAGCATATTTAAGTAATTACTACAATACTGTATTAACCTATTCAAAGCACTCTCATGGCTTAAAACATCTGACAAAACATACCTTATCTACCAGTTTAGAAATGCTTCATTATTAATTCTTGTTTCAGTAAAGTTATTTATATTTGATCCACAAAAATATAAAGCAAATAGAAAGGATGACTTTTGAAAGAACATTAGTTTTGAAAAATTAAACGATTAAGATAAAACATGAGCAAATCAAAGAATACAATCCATAGGATTAGGCTACAGTCAGCAGTATCCTGCAGTTCGGACTTCCTACAGCAGAGGGTGTTTGCAGCAGTAAGGATAGACTCCCTAACCTCTCATGTTTTTAAGGAGTGGTGTTTGTAAAACAGAGATGTGACCCTTGCGCTAAACTATTTCGGCTTACCACATAAAAAATGATCAACAGCATGCTTAAGCAAACCTGTTCCTCAAGCTTGGGAAAAAAAAGGAAGAACTAAAACAGAAGGATCTTATTTTTTACATCTAAAATGCTTCAGTTACTGCTACCTGCAGATAAGGTCATGAATAAGACATCAAATTCTACACATTACACTTGTGTTATCTGTCATGACAGACACATAACAGACTGTTTACTCAATTCATCCATCTATTTGACTTTAATCTGGCTCTGCAACATATCAGCACTGTTTGCATTTGTTCGGTTTTATTTCTGTTTCTCTAGGAACAAAGTTTCGTCTTTGTACCTCTAGCCTCAGCTACCTGCCAAGAACATGAAATGTTAATAAACCGCTATTGTGCAGCTGAAACAGCAGTCAGAACCTGCTAATCATAAGCAGGATTTGACATTTACACAAGTGAAGCCAACAAATTCATGAAGGGGCAAAATCAGCATAGTAAAAAAAAATGTTCATCTTAACTAAAGCATCTATATTCAACTTCTGGCAGATGCAATGTCCCAGCAAAATTAATCAGAATAAATGACAAATGTATTTAGGCATCATAACATTATAATGCGCAATAAAAAAGGGACATTCGTAGATTTCTATAGATTAACAGTTATTAAATTGTGTTTTAAAGATTGAGTGTTAGATGGCAACAAAGGTCAAGTAAAAACATTTTAATGAGTACACATTTCAAAACTGGTTTATATATTCATTATTGACCCTTTAAAAAACAAAAACAAACTGTATTTGGTAAATATATGCGTTTCAATGTAAATTGAACACATTCACGTCTCAAAATGGCATAAGATCCATGAATGGAGACAGTATCGCAAGAAAGTAGCTTTACTATTTTCATGCATTCCTCTGATGCCTACAGACCACATCTGCTGGAGTCCAGCTGTCTAGTGCTTCTGACATGGAGTTGACTACAGGCCAGTAATCACTGACTGGTCAGTCAGCTGGAAAAGACAGTTCAGGACACTGAGGAGCCTCTAAACAACACGACAGCAATTAAACCTCAAGAAAGAATTCCCCCAAGACAAAACAGAATATTTAAAGATATGTTGGGGCAATTAAAAGAAGGCTTGAGCAAATGACTTAGTTGATCTGTTTGTCCTTCAAGCAGTACTATATTAGGGGAATTGGTGAGACATATGAAATAAATAGCAGAAAACTACTAGTAAATGTCAAGTGTTTGACAACTTTTGTGAAGTGTTTTAAAAGAAGCCTATACAGGAAGAACAGCTATTGTAAAATCGTTAGATTAAAATATTATTAAATTACTTTTGAGGAATTAACTGTGGACCGAAACTTCTTTCAACAGTCACAAAGTAAATAATTTATTAAGTTGCAGTGGTTGTTAATAAAAGCAAGCTTACAAGAGCAGGAAATGCTAATCATTAATAAGTATCATTTAACTAAACTAAAACATGATGAGTAAAGATTCTGTGTTGTCTGTATTGGTCTCTAAAATGAATTTCAAATTAATATAAAGGTCTTGCGATCAACCACATCTACAAATGAGCCATCATACAGTAATATGCCAATCATAATAATAATAATAATAATAATTTGTATCCTGGACAAATCATTTGGATGTTCCTAGGAGTAGGGCTGGGTATCGAGTTTGATACTTTTTAGGTACCGACCGAATTGTCTCAATACAAATAATAACTGAAAAACGTCTCGTTGTTCGGTACCCAATTTCGATAACTAAAGGGGTTCATCTCATCAATGTAAGTGAGCCAATAAGACTGCAGCACTATCCAGTGTGTTTGACCAGAGGTGTGTAAAATAGCCTTATGTTATTCATATCATTTACATGACGGCAAGACTCTATAATAAGTTGCGCTTTCTGTACTGCATACAGTGCAGTTCCGCCACACATAAACATGCCCGCGCTGCACACACAGGTGAGCAAACTGTTTACTACACAATATATTTCACAGCAAAAAAGATGAATTCTGCATGTCTCTGTGTTAATGTACGATGCCGACGCACGGTTTTGTTTACGAGCATACTGACCTGCCTTTGACGCTTCCTGTGATATTAACGTCTTGTTTCTCACTAAATGAAGACATAAATACAGTAGGCTACATGAATAACATCTCCAGAACTGCTCCGAGTGTTACTTCAAGAGCTTTTGATTTCATTTGAGAACATCTATCCTCATATCATGTACACAGAACTGTAAAGGTATTCATGTCAAGCGTCAAAATAAAAGTTTGGTTTGGACATGTATTATATTCTATACACAGAAAGATGTTACTATTGTTCAGTAGAATGTCCAAAAATTATTACATTTACCCAGCCCTACCTATGAGGCAACCAAACATCAATTTTGAGATATGGCATCCTAAACATAGCCTTTCAGATAAGAGTTTTTTTAGGCCTGGAAATAATAAATAAAGCACAAAGAAAATGTCTTTCAGTTAGGTTACATGTAACAAAGTGCTAGAAAAACAAGGCCAACAACCTCAAATAAGACAATTTGTGCTAGCCTATATTCTAAATCTTCTGAAGGCAGGCAATAGTTGTGTGTAGGAAACAGAGGGATTTAAATTAACTTTATAGATTGTCTTAAATCTAACACAAGTTACAACAGATTCCTATACAGAGTGAACCATTTATGAATCATATGCTTATGCTGTTATACAGAACAGGTGTGCGTTCATGTCTGAACGTCCCCTAAAACCACTTATTTCAGCCTGTGCATGAAAGTTCATCCATTTCGCAATGCATTTCTATTGTTTACATCTGTTTTTCTCAAAAAGGATAAGATAGTCACATGTCCAGAGAAGCTGTGCACAGCTGAGAAAATACCAAACAATACTGTATGCATCAGTATCATCAGTAACATCACAAGAAACAAACTACATTCAACCTAAGTGAATGGCATTGATTAGAGACAAACAAAATAAAAACCCTTCAAAAGAAAAACAAACAAGCTACTGTACTAATCTAAGAAAGCTGACAACACTGAATTCTTATAACTAAAGACACTTTTTCCCTATAAAACTTACCGTTATTTAAACAAGCTTATCTGGAGGAGCCTGAAAACAAGATAAAATGCATGTGTTGTACTCCCAGAGGATTCTGGCTATCAAGTTGAAACAAGCCTGAGGAACAGAAGAGACTGCAGAATACTTGGAAATCTAGGTGTGTTCAGGAGAAAACAGAGCCCATTTGTACGCATTACCTCCCCCTAATGCAGGGAAGGTCTTATGCATGTATGGCTACGTTATTTTAAATTCAAGTCAACATATGTTGGTAGTTGCTTACCATTACTATACAAAAAGCCAATGCATCTGTAAACAGCGTATCAGTCTCAGTTAAAAGACACACACACGTCTTTACTTAAGTAGTAAAGGCAAGCTAGGAAATTCCAGAGAAATTACTGGCCTTATTTGGAATAAAAAAAAAAACAGATATACTGTAAATGACATGTCTCGACTCAAAGTGATTCTGAATGAGACATGAATAATGTGGATTATGAGACACAATGTTTCAAAACTGGGAGTATCTCTCAATTTTTTGCTCCCACAAGCATTGCGATGCTGTATTTTGCCATCACAAACAAACAACTGCGAATGTGACTCGCAGAAGGAAGAGGTTCTAAAAAGCCAAGCCCAAAGACATGGCGTCTTCATTTACAACTTTAAGGCAAGAATTTCCAATTTACCACAACTACACAGAGAGACAACATTAGAATAACATTGTGCTACTATCTCAAATACTTAACTTCCCTTCAGGGGATGCACAGTATCTGTCAGGATAGTCTTACATTACTGTTAATCTACTGGTGGAGCATAATGCTAGCAATACTAAAGTCAAGGGATTGATTTCTAGGAACATGTAACAGTATATGACTATTTATTTAGTATTTACCTGGTTTGGGCTACCCAATAAGCGCTTGTTTGAGGATTAATCTGGTGTTTTCTTTCAAATTGACACAGGCCAACACTGAAATTAGCTTCAAGCTATATAAAACTATCATTTCTAGACACTAACCTTTCACTGACCAGGAAATCTAAGTTAGGAAATGTTCTTGACTGGGGGGGTATTCCAGAAAGCTTGGTTAACTTACCATTTGGTAAAACATAACCTCTGGGTTGATTGACCCCAAACCCGCATACCGTGAGTATGTCGGTTCCAAAACACCCAATAAGAGTTAGTTAAATCAACCTCCTACTGGTTACACAGAGTTAATGCGCGTACATAAAGACATTTTTAATGGATCACCGATTTCACGAGTCAAAATGTAAAATGACAGTGAAAAAAAGATAATAATAATTAATAAAAAGCAATACAACTAAAAAATAAAGAAAATAATTGTTTTATATTAATTAATTAATTAATTAATTAATTCAAAACTGTTCCCGTCGTGGAGAAAGATGGGAGGGACTTAATATTTCCGTGCCAGTGGAAAAATTTAATTGATTGACTGAAATGTCAGAAGTGAACATCAGACTTCTGATTGGTTGTTTTATTCAGTATTCATACATATACCTACTGTATTGTTACGGTCACGTAATGTAAGAGGCATATGAACTAGAACATTGGTTTAATTAAGTGAAGATACATTACAGTGCTAGGACCCCACTGGCAAATATATAAGAAAAAACAGTGAAGATGCACGGTATCAATATTCCCACACCTTTACGATAAACGGCAAGACATTTGAATACTATAAATTATATTAAGAGGGTGTCGCCCAGGAAGTTATTCCATGTATAGCCACTGCACATGCCCACATTGTACAAAAAAATGCCCTGACACAAAAAACTCTCTCTGACGTTTGTGACATTTGCAATGTGGTATCAAGAGACGTGTTAAATAAATTAACGAATCTTTTGAAAACCGGTAACACTCTTTCAAATAATCATTAGGAAATTAAAATATATCAATACCCGGTCTTATAACTCTCTCCCTGCGTAAAAACTTAGTAGGCTATAATTTGTGCCTTCACGTCCATAGGATCGTCATTAAAAGGGCACGCCATGCTCAGTAACTTTCGGAAACAAACTTACCCTGGAACATAACCTGCTACCGTAACCTATGGTTACATACATACCCAGAAAGTTACCTCCGTTTTTGGAACCGAAAGTTAAGCTTATCCACTAACTTAACCTTAAACTTACCCGGGTATGTCACATAACCTGCTTTCTGGAGTAGCCCCCTGGAACAGGTGTCAATGTGTAGAAACAACACCGCGATGCAACATTAGAAATTCTCCATGATACGAGTTTAATTGCACATATTCAACTTGCGTGATCAATTTTTGGCACAGAAAGTTACCATGAAGGACTTACAGGCTACAAGGGGTTAATGTATGCTGTTTCATATAGAGAACAATAACATTGGCAACATTTCAGAGATGTTTTGTTCAAAAAGACACTTACCTGTACTTGTTTAAACGCGGCAGTACTCATGTTAACTCAGGAAAGTGGTTTGCTGACAAACAGAAGCGTGCGCGCCTGACGTCCAGACCAGTCAAAGCACGCGCTGCTTTTTAAAGGCTGTTTGAATGAAATAATCCAATTGTAAAAAATGTTTGACGGGCCGTTCAGAGTTTCACGGAGCGAGTCCCGCGGCGTTCTCTCATCTCTCTCACCTGAGGGCAGTGAATGACGCGGTAGTTTCAGTGGGCACGGCAAGGAAGGCTACTTCCGTCACCAGACACAGCCGTTTACAAACACTGTCACAAAAGTCTAGAAGTAGACTATTTTTTTTTTCTTTTGTATGTCGGCTTCAATCACCTTGTTCATACTTGTTCGGAAATTCTCTTAAATCCAAACTAATATTTTGATATCGCAGTTATTTAAATGAATAAATGCATTAAATGCATCTTCCGGTGTAATAAATAGGCTACCCATAAAAGGCAAGAGGTGTAAGAAATACCTGAGAAGGGAAATTATTTATTTATTATATATATATATATTTTTTAATATTGTCAAATGTGTTTAAATATAAAAAAAAGATCTATGTATGTATGCATGCATGTATTTGCTATTTTATGGCGCGCTTTATGATTCCTGTTAATTTTTCAGTAAGAATCTTAAAAAAAACGCCAGGTATGAGCCAACATTAAATTACATTAGATTCAACTTTATTGTCATTATGTACAAGTACAAGGCAACGAAATGCAGTTTAGGTCTAATCAGGAGTGCAATAAGCAGGAAGTGCAGGATACAGGTATAAGTTATAAGTGCGCACTGGGTAATATTTACAGATGGATGAACAGTGATATAATAGTATATAGTATACAGTTTGTATTAACTATAATCTGGAATTACAAGTAGATCAACATAATGTACAGGTTGCTATAGTAATTATGAATACACAGTAGATTATTTACAGGTTATTTACTATATCAGGGATTGACGTATGTATAAAAATGTATAATCAGAAATTTATAAGTGGGTATGTACAGTGTAGTGTAATGATTATGTGCAATATTAAAGGTGCAAAATGAAATAGTGCAATGGTTCTGGGGTGGGCAAAGAAGTCAGTTTGGGGCAGAGTTCAGTAAGGAGACAGCTCTGGGAAAGAATTCTGCTGGTTCTTGTCCGGGGTAACCTGAAGCGTCTGCCCGAAGGCAGGAGAGACAGGAAGGAAAGGAGTCCTTAAGAACACTGAGTGCTCGGTGCTCGAACATGCTCCCCAGGGGCGCCGCTAGCAATTTTGGGCCCTATGACAAAATATGAGGTTGGGCCCCCCTACCATATACATTCCACCCA
>JAUCMT010000845.1:0-10469 GCA_032357475.1 Enteromius thamalakanensis | reverse complement strand
ACCTTTCAAGGGCCTTAATTTGGACTTTTTTTTTTTACTACCTTTTACTACCTTTTACTACTGCGCGGACACCCTGTTGGATTAAGGGCAGGTCATTCCACCAGGAGGAAAAAATTTATTTAAAAGTATGTGAAAGTGATTTTGTGAAAGGGAGTGCACAATAAACTGATGTTTACTTACAGACTGCAAGCTATGAAATTAGGGAAAGGGGAGCAAAGACGTTTTTTTTTTTTGTAGGCAAAAATGAATGCCTTGAAGTTTATGCGAGCAGCTATATATGTGTGTTTGTGTGTACATACAGTACATTGTAAAATGTATTCCTCTTTTATTTCCTAATACAGAGAAACCTGGAGTCCCACAACAGCCATTTGTTTCTTCTGTAACAAAGGATTCATGTGTTGTTTCTTGGAAAGCACCAACCAGTGATGGAGGGGCCAAAATTAAGAACTATTACCTTGAAAAAAGAGAGAAAAAACAGAACAAATGGATTGCAGTTTCTACAGAAGAAATCCGTGAGACATCTTACACTGTTAAAGGCCTTCTTGAAGGTTTTGAATATGAATTCCGTGTCAAGTGTGAAAATATTGGTGGAGAGAGTGAATGGAGTGAGATTTCAGAGCCAGTCATTCCAAAATCAGATACAGCTCTCCGTGCACCATTCTTTAAGGAAGAATTGAGAGACATGTGTGTCAAGTACAAAGCAACTGCAACCTTTGTCACAAAGGTTATTGGACATCCCAAGCCAGTGGTTAAATGGTACAAGAATGGCAAAGAAATTTTACCTGATGGACAGAAAGTAAAGATCCAAGAATTCAAAGGTGGTTACTTTCAACTTGTTATCATCAATGCTGATGAGAATGATGCTGCTGTTTACCAAATCAGAGCTACCAATCAGCTTGGATCAATCTCCAAAAGTATGAACCTAGAGGTTGAGGGTAAGTATTTCTAATTGTTTGTTTTGATCAAAGTTTGTTTAACCTGAATACTTTTCTAAAATTAATATATATATTTTTTTTTTTTCTAGTTCCTGCCAAGATTCACTTGCCGTTACATCTTCAAGGCATGGGAGCTGTTCATGCCGTTCGTGGTGAAGTGGTTACCATTAAGATTCCAATTAGTGGCAAACCTGATCCTGTTGTGACATGGCAAAAGGGGCAAGAGATGATTAATAATACAGCTTATCATCAAGTAATTATAACAAGATCATTCACCTCCCTTGTGTTCCTAAAGGGAGTACAAAGGAAGGATTCAGGCTATTACATCATTTGTGCCAAAAATCGATTTGGTGTGGATAAACAGACTGTTGAACTTGCTGTTGCTGATGTCCCTGATGCACCAAAAGATGTTAAAGTCAGTGATATTGGCAGAGATACACTCACCCTCACTTGGAATCCTGGGAACGATGGTGGTAGTGAAATTATCAATTACATTATAGAAAAGTGCCCTACCACTGGAGACAGATGGATTCGTGTTGCTCAGACATCTGAGGCCCAATACACTGTGATGAGCCTCTTTGGCAAAACAAAATATCAGTTCCGTGTGATTGCAGAAAATCAATTTGGTTTGAGTGCTCCTTCTGCACCAACTGATGCTGTGACAACAAAAGAAGACAAGTTAGCAATTCGAAACTATGATGAGGAAGTGGATGAAACAAGAGAGATTACAAAGGAGGAGGCACCACAATCGAAAGTCAAACATCTGGCATCTCTGTACACAATCTCTGAGGAACTAGCACGCAATGGACAGTTTGGCATTGTACATCGCTGTATAGAAATAAGCTCAAAGAAGACCTTCTTGGCAAAATTCATCAAAGTTAAAGGTGCTGATCGGGAGCTGGTTGCAAGAGAAATTGAGACACTCAATATTGCAAGACATAAAAACATTGTTTATCTTCATGAATCCTTTGATAGCCTGGAAGAATACATCCTTATTTATGAATTCACATCTGGTATGGACATCTTTGAGCGTCTTGGTACAAACTTTGACCTCACAGAGCAAGAAATTGTTCGGTATATGAGACAAGTGTGTGGTGCCCTGAAGTTCTTGCACAGTCACAACTACTGTCATTTTGATATCAGACCTGATAACATTGTTTATTCTACAAGGAAGAGTAGTACAATCAAGATTGTTGAAATGGGACAAGCTAGGTTGCTTACACCTGGAGAAAACATTAGGATTCAGTTCACTGCCCCTGAGTACTGTGCACCTGAAATCCACAACAGCGATTTTGTTACCACTGCCACTGACATGTGGTCTGTAGGTGTTCTTGCATATGTCCTGCTTAGTGGACTTAATCCATTTGCTGCTGAATCACAGCAGAAAATGGTTGAGCACATTTCAAATGCAGAGTATTTGTTTGACTGCGAAGCCTTTAAAGAGACCAGCCTTGAGGGTATGGACTTTGTTGACAGACTGTTGACTAAAGACCGCAAACTGCGTATGACTGCCTCTGAAGCTTTGGAGCACCCTTGGCTCAAGATGAAATTGGAACATGTTAGTTCAAAGGTCATTAAGACTTTGAGACACAGAAGATACTACCAATCACTGGTGAAAAAGGAATGGAGTGCTGTTATTTCATCAGCTCGTATTGCCTATGGTGGTGGCTACAGAAACCAGAGAAATGTTTCAATCGGCAGAGTTAAAGTTGGGCATCCTGAACAAGGCTTGAGAGCAGGTCCTGTCATGCATGGCTCTGCTGAAGAGGGAGGACATGTCAGGTTTGTGTGCTGCATTGAGAACTGTGACAAAAACACAGAAGTGACCTGGTACTTTGGTTCCCGTAAACTGACTGCAAGCCACAAATATGAAATCAGCTATGCAAATGGAGTTGCTAGCATCTATGTTAAAGACATTGAAGAATGTGACGATGGATTATATAGATGTAAGGTTGTCAGTGAAGACAGGGAGGACAGTGCATATGCTGAGTTGTTCGTTGAGACTGTCAGGTCTCACCAAGAATACTATCTAGGACGCTCAGTCAAGAAACCAAGACGTAGAATTGACAAGACAAAAATTTTGCAGAGGCCACCAGAGTTTACTTTGCCATTATACAATCGTGCAGCATACATTGGTGAAGATGTGCGCTTTGGAGTAACAATTACAGTCCATCCAGAGCCAAGTGTTACATGGTTAAAGGCAGGGCACAGAATCAAACCAGATCCCAAAAAATACACATTCACAAGTGACAAGGGTCTTTATCAACTCATGATACACAATGTTGACTTGAGTGATGATGCTGAATACACTGTCATGGCAAACAACAAGTTTGGTGAGGACAGCTGCAAGGCTCGTCTCACTGTAACACCACATATTGTCCCCGAGGACACTATGAGACCAATGTTCAAACGTCTCTTAGCTAATATTGAGTGTGTTGAGGGTCAGAGCGTCCACTTTGACTTGAGAGTATCAGGAACCCCAGCACCAACTCTAAAATGGGAGAAAAATGGTAAACCTCTTGAGTTCAGACCACAAGTTGAAGTCGTTCAAGAGGATGTAGAACTTCATGTTCTACATATCAGAGAAACCCTCATAGAGGATTCAGGCACATACAGAGTCACTGCAACAAATACAGCTGGATCAGCAAGTTGTCAAGCTACTCTCAAAGTTCAACGCCTGACATACACAAGGAGGGAGTTCAAGAGTGAGGAAGAGAGGCAGAAGTATGTAAGGAACCAAATAGAAAAGACCCTGAAAATGGCACAACAGTTTTCAACAGCAGAGGTTGTTACACTTAACCCTGTAGCACAAGAAGCTTTGAAGGAGGCTGCTGAATTATATAAACCTGCAGTCAGCACCAAAAATGTTCAGGGTGAGTTTGACATCTCTGATAAAGAGGATCAAGAAATAAAGAAAATAAAAGAGGAAGAAAAGAAGATACGTATGCCTTACGAAATTCCTGAAGCTCGTGCACATGATCTAACTGTTCTTAGTGAAGATAAGTTGATCAAGCATTTTGTGCCTCTATCTGACATGAAATGGTACAAGAAACTACGTGACCAGTATGAGATTCCTGAGAGAATGGAAAGAATTGTCCAGAAAAGACAGAGGCGTATTCGTCTTTCCAGATGGGAGCAGTTTTATGTCATGCCATTGCCTAGAATAACAGATCAGTACAGACCAAAATGGCGCATTCCAAAACTTACACAAGATGATCTAGAAACTGTTCGACCAGCTAGAAGATCACCATCCCCAGAGTCAGAGGCTTCGTTCAGGCTAAGAAGACGCTCACTAGGAGATATTTCAGATGAGGAGCTCATCGAGGGTGAGGACTATCTGACATTGAAGAGAACTGAAAAAGAAAGGCAAGAACTTGAAGAAGAACTAGAACTTGGCTTCTCAGCCTCCCCACCCAGTGGTAGCCCTGTTCGCTTTGAGCTGTCTGCACTGCGTCGTGTGTCACCAAGACTTCACAAAGCTGAAATGAGACAAGTAGAAGAAACAAGACATATAACAACAACTGAGAAAACTCGAGGCTCACCTCCTCCCATTTCACATTTCATGAGGAGGAGGAGATCATTGTCTCCAACATACATTGAACTGATGCGCCCTGTCTCTGAACTCATCAGACAACCTCGTACACGCATCTCAACAGAGGCCGAAGTTGAAATCATTGAAAGAAGATCACCCACCCCTGAGAGGACACGTCCTCGATCACCAAGTCCTGTGTCACCTGAGAGACGATCTTCCAGATCCTCCTCTAGATTTGAAAGGTCTGCGAGATTTGACATCATGTCTAGATATGAAGCAAGAAAAGCAGCTATCAAATCTGAGCGCAAGTACCAGGTTGTGACACAACAACCCTTCAGTCTAGACCATGCTCCACGTATAACAGTAAGAATGCGTTCTCACCGTGTACCATGTGGACAAAACACTAAATTCACTTTGAATGTTCAATCAAAGCCAGATGCTGATATCCAGTGGTTCCATAACGGACAACAAATACAAGAGAGTAGCAAATACCAATTCACAAATATGAGTGGAGTCCTGTCTCTTCAGATTAATGACTGTCAGGAAGAGGACAGTGGCACATACCGTGCTGTCTGCACAAATTCAAAGGGGGAGGCATCAGACTATGGAACTCTTGATGTTTCAGGTGGAGCGTTTACTACATACTCTTCAAGACGTCGAGATGAAGAGGCTCCAACACCATTTGTGCCTGATATAACAAAAACTGATTATTTCCATTCAACAACAATCAGGGCTTCCTCTGCCTCAAGATCTCACTTGGAGATCAAAGAAAGCAAAACAAAACTGACAGAAAGACGTGAAGTTTCTGCCTTTGAAAAGTATGAATCACAGAAGCTTGCATCTTCTTCAATTAGACATGCATCCACTGAATATCTATCATCAGCTTCGTATTCTTCCTCTGAAAGACATACAACATCTGAAAAACTTGTGTCATCTGAATCAAAGATAAAAGAATCAGAAACAACATCTGAAGTATCAGTAAAGAAAGCTAAAGCAACTCTTTCAGCCAAAATACTCACAAAACCACAGTCTCTGACTGTATCTGAGGGTGACTCTGCACGATTTGTCTGTGATATTGATGGAGAGCCAGCACCAAGTGTCACATGGACGCATGAGGGAAGAACAATTGTCTCTTCACGCCGTATTCATGTATCCACAACACAGTACAAGTCTACATTTGAAATTTCATCAGTTGAGCAATCAGATGAAGGCAGTTACACTGTAGTTGTAGAAAATTCAGAAGGAAAGCAAGAGGCAAGGTTTACCTTATCTATTCATAAACAAATAATTAAAGAGGAAGTTACAACTACACACGTGAAGTCACCAGAACCCTCAGTGACATCTCCTGTGCCATCAGTAACCTCTCCAGTGCCATCAGTAACATCTCCAGTGCCATCAGTAACATCTCCAGTGCCATCAGTAAAGTCTCCAGAGCCCACTGTGAAATCTCCAGAGCCTTCAGTAAAGTCTCCTGTTCCCTCAGTTAAGTCTCCAGAACCCCAAATTAAATCACCAGAACCCACTGGTGTAAAGTCTCCTGAACCTCGAATTAAATCTCCAGATGGTGTCAAATCCCCATTAAAAGTGAAGTCACCAGAGCCAGCTGCCACTCTTCAGAGGGTAAAGTCTCCAACTCCTATTAAGTCTCCTGAACCAACCACCCCTCAAAGAGTAAAGTCTCCAACAGGGTTGAAGTCTCCTGAGCCTATAGCTTCACCTCCCAGGGTAAAATCACCACCTCCAATTAAGACTCCTGAGCTGGCTGCATCCCCCTTGAGAGTTAAATCCCCTACAGGACTTAAGTCTCCTGAACCTCAGAGAGCCAAATCCCCACCAACAGTCAAATCTCCTGAGCCAATCTTGTCACCTAAAAGAGTTAAATCTCCACTTACAGTGAAATCCCCAACCCCCTCAAAGGAAGCACCACCAAAGATCATTCAGCAACTCAAAGCTGAAGCTTATGAAGACAAAATTAAGATGATCTTTGTTGCCGAGAGCTCAGTAAGAGAAGTTGTGTGGTACAAGGATAGCAGAAAACTGAGTCAAAGCAGTCGCCACCAGATTCATTCATCTGTAGATGGAACTTACTGTCTCTTTATATCTGATGTCTCAGAGAGCGACCAAGGGGAATACTTCTGTGAAATCATAAGTGAAGGAGGAGCAGTGTCAAGAACATCATTCTCTTTTGTTGGTCAAGTTTTTCAAGCAATCTACACAAAAGTTGCTGCATTCATTGCTACACAAAAGGCAGTTCAAGGTACATTTCATTTTGCATAAATTACATCAAATTCTCATACATTTAAAATCTTGATGCATTCTTCTCAGTGACAGAGCTTCATGTAATTTTGATTAATTTATTTTTCTTTCCCAGAATCCACATCATCCCAAATACGTGGGGGAAGTGAAATGATTCTTAAAAGGGAAAGTGCAGCTGTTAGCAGTATGCATGAAAGTTTTTCTTCTAAATCTGTCCACATGGAGAGCACAATGCAAGAGGCATCCTTCAGCAGTTCTTCAATGGCTGAGATGAAATTTGAAACTATGTCAATGTCTAGCATGTCCTCTATGACATCAGAGTCAGTATATGCAATGAGCTCGAGCAGTATAATGTCCAGCCATTCACATCTTGAAGAATCTTCAGTTAGAGCAGCCCTCCACAGTTCTCAAGGTAAGGAACAATTTGATTAAAACCAACCAATCAGACAAGTAATGTTGCAATATTGATGAATATCCTTTTAAAAAAATGTATAATTCATAGGCTTGGCTCCAAGAATCGAAGCTCTTCCTGAAGATATCAGTATTGAAACTGGAAAGGTTCTAACAGTAGCCTGTGCTTTCTCTGGAGAGCCAGCACCTCATATTGAGTGGTCACGTGGTGGAAAGAAGCTGCCTGGTGAGGAAGAAAGCAGTAGGTTCCATATTGAGACCACAGAGGACCTAACAACACTCATCATCACTGGTGTAAAAGAAAGTGATGCTGGGGCATACACACTGAAACTTTCCAACGAGCATGGATCTGACATGGCAACTGTTACCATCAGCATTCGATCAAAGTAAAGCCATAATCTCTACCCCTCCCCTTCCTCTATTAAGCAACTTTGTATTTATTAAATGAGCAGAAAAAAATCTTGACAAGTACCTGGATATCTGTTCCTGTAAATATAAACTATTTTTATACCAAACTTGACATTAATTTATGCCAAACTAGACTAAAGTCTAAAGTTATTATAAAATATGCCATATTGGATAATTATGACTTAGGATTTTTGATCCATTTTTCTGTGACATGTACATAATGTATATAGCCGAATTTAACGGTTATGGAAAATGTATGAATTGTTATTTATAACAATATTACCTGAAACAAATGGAACTTAATGTTTATCAGGAGAAAGTTTCACATGGAACGAATACCTTGATAAACCTGAAACTAAACTCTGTGCCTCAACAATAAGTTGAAGTCTTAAGATTGCCTCAACAGGTAGAGAGGCTCCCTGTTGACGTTACACTAAATCTGAGAGACTAAGTTATACCTGCATGTTTACACGTGCAGTGATATTATAACCATACTCTTATGCATTGTTACTTGAATGTAAGGCCTTGAGTGCTGTTTACATTTTACCCTCATGTAAGCAGGGCGACTAGGCCTTGTGTTCAGACTGACTATGTCATACCACCATTTTAATGACATGCTCAAGGTGCGAGCGGCCTGCACTTTATGAGCAAAAATGTTTAATGTGCTCCGTTTCTGGCAAGGGACTGCTTGAATAAACTTTCAAATTAACATCTCCTGGCCAATAAGCAAAGTATATCTTGTACTTCCTTGCAGAAGCAGAGCCTCCTCTTGGAGGATTGCTTTGAAGCATTGTGTGTTTGTGTGTTAGCTTTAGAATTCACCAGTTGTTGGGCAAACATCAAGAAAGTGTGCCACAGCAACCACCTGCTGTGCAACGGGAAAGCAATGGATTAGAATAAAAATGCCCTGCACTTTGGTTTGACTTTATGTAGAATTTTAGTATTATCTATATATGCAACCTCCTTGAGTATTAATGATTCAATAAAGCATGTTCTCAGCACTACATTTTGTCTTGTCTTTATTCAGTGGTCTCAGTGTGTGCCATTCAATTTTGTCACAATTATTTATTTAATATTTTCTTTTTTTTTTTCAACCTGTTTGTCTTTATTTTAATAGGAAAGTGGAATATAGACAGGGAAATTGATGTTTTATTTTTTTTAAAAACACACTTTAGACTTATGTGAGGATATGAATTGAATACGCTAGGGGGAGAAAGATTAGACTCTGGCTAACTGTGGCCAGGGCAATTCTAAAATAGCTTTAGTATTCAAAACGCATAATTTCTGTATTCACTTTTTCAGGTATCTTTAAGCCTAAAACAAAACGGCTACTATATTTGCACAAATAGAACTAATAGCCTAGTAATAGTATTACTGAATGCACAGGGGTAGGAAATTGTTAGATACAGGTACAGGTTATAAATGTGCAGCTATGTTATTTACAAAGTGCAGTTTACAGTCTGCAGGTATGTATATTTTTTTTACTATATAAATAAATGCCTTACTTAGCAGATAATAATTCTTTTAAAACATTAAAATATATTAGTACAGACCCCAAATGATCCCAGATTCCACTGTGTGAATGTAATAAACATTAACAATGTTGTTGTTTTAATTATTGCCTTTTTTATTTTTATTGTACAGATCAGCAATAACAATATTATAACAATATTAACATTTCTGAATATTGATGGATTTCCTGCTTTTTCTTTGTTTTTATTTGGGCAGAAACCTACAGAAAGAACATGGCAGTATCCGAGATCGCCACCCATATCCTCAAATAGTGCGCTACTTGAAGGGACAGCCATTTTAAGTGGTGTCCAAAACCATAGTATACGTTTTCGAGTGCACTCATTTAATCCAACAATGCACCGCAAAAACGACTATAGACCATTTCAAGGATGTAAACAATAACAAGCCCGTTGGAACGCTACTGCGCATGCAGGGCTCTAGACTAACTTTTTGCACTGGTTGCACTGGTGCGACTAACTTTTTCTTTGTAGGTGCACCAGCACAAAAGTTAGGTGCACCCAAATTTTTAACCGCATCACATTTAACCCCGCAGTTTTACAAGTTCACTTTATTTATTTATTTTCATATATAGGCAATATATGTGCAATTTGCACAAACATCTTTTTTTTCAATGTATCTGCGATGAGTCCTATAAATTGGGCACACGCGACATCATTGCTGTACGCCCCCCCCACCCCACCCCCCTCTAACAGCTGGTCGTACCGGTGCAACTTTTTAATTTTTTTTAGTCGCACCATTGAGAAATGAGGTTGCACGTGCGACCAAATTGGTCGCACTCTAGAGCCTTTTCAGGTAGCGCCGTTTTTAAAGCATAGACCTGTCAAAACAAAATAAGTAGCGCATAATTTTTAAGTCTAGCTAAAGCAGAACAGTTTAGATATTTACAAAAACTAAAAATAGGTGATAATTTGGCATTACCAGACCCCTTAAATCAAACATTAAGGCGACAGCTTTTCACATTTAGAATGTTAAACATTTATCTGAAGTAACATATCCAGACGTCTATCATTCTATGTCTACACAAGAGAAGTGGTAAAGGCATGTAGTTGTCTGGATGCCTACAATTGCTTCCTTAGCGGAAAGGTTGGAAACATTTGTTTATTCAATGTGGACGATGTTTATCTCGTGTTTGGCGAAGTTGGAGCAAGTCAAACACTGTCAAAAATGTACTCTTCTTGGTTCGTTCGCTAAGGTGCCCGGGGAGGTTATTAGTGGGCATTGCACTTGCATGGCGGGGTGTGTCTTTATGTCTACGCCAATAATAAATCCTAGTTACATTAATTCTATTAAAATATTGTGTTCCATCAAAACTTGTTGCATCAGGGTTCTTGCAGGTTTCAGTTAGTTACATTTAAGACCTTTTTAAGACATTTTAAGACCATTATGTGTGAAGT
>JAUCMT010000844.1:0-10479 GCA_032357475.1 Enteromius thamalakanensis | reverse complement strand
ATATCTTAAAACATGTCAGTGTCATTGTTCTGTGTTAAGATGCACACCTGTAATACTTTCTAATAAGGCATTTTTGTGAAAATTTGCTTAAATATCTTAATTTAACTAATGCCTAGTCCTGGCTTAAGCTAAGCCCTGTTTGTGAAACTGGGCCATATAGTTTTAAAGTACATTTACCTTAAAACCATGGTTTGCACCAAAAAAAAACATGGTTACTTACAACAGCCAAAGCTTACTATAGTATTACTTCAAGAGGCTGTAACTGCAGTAAACCCACGGTATCAAAACCATGGTTTTTTAAAACCAAAAAACTGCACCAAAAATAAACGGTTACTACAGTCATGGTTAACTACAGTTTTTACTATAGTATCACTAGAATATTTATATTATTATTATATATTATTATATCATTATTACAGTTATAACTCTAGTAAAACCATGTTATCAGAACCGCACCAAAAACCAAGGTTAATTGTCGTAACGGTGTGTACACACACAATATATATATATATATATATATATAACAATGAAGGCTCCTTTATAGACGGTGTGTCTATTTGCTTTATTCGCTGTGCAGCAGCTAGCATCACGCGTTGCAGTATATCTACGCGGAATAGGATGTGTCCGCGTGCATTCCAGCGCATTTCGAAAACATATCGATTTTATATCTGTAAAAACTGTTTATGTTTTAGTGGGCGAAAAGCTAAACGTCGAGTCAACTTTATTTTGGTGCAACGTTAAGACCAAATCAGATGCTGTTGAGATACCGCGCCATGCAGGTACACAATGACGCACCGACTGAAAATATAACTCACATTCTGCACCGATGCTCCAGTCCCGACGTGCTGCTGCTGCTGCTGCCGACCGCTCTCTGTTATCCGTCATGACGCCAGCATCATAACCAAAAGTCAGTCTGAGATATAACGGCACAACCGAGTCCTCAGCAGACAGGATCTAAGATTAGAGGACAACCAGCAGTAACTGCAATCCGAGCTGCGTTTGCAATTGTGAAACACTCATTTCCGCCCCAGCTGTACAAACAGGATTAAAAAAAAGATGAAGATGAGGATTTCATGTGATCGCATATTGGACTTTAATATTAAAAATAGTAATACATTAATTAAACATTGTTATTGTTTTTTGTATGTAATTTTTTCGCTTCCGTTAACAAATAGTTACGTTACATCTACACACAAGGATGCTCACGTGGTTTAACACTAGCCTCGCATTACAGTGAGTTAGTAAGGATTCAATGGCAGAGATTCGAATGGATTGTTGGTGCTGGGGTTAATTCTCATTTTACTTTACAGTAAAGGCCACGTTTTGCATTTGTGTTGTTCGGTCAGTTTAATAGAATCTTCGGTTAATGTAATTTCCTAAAAATTATGTATGCTAATCCACATACTTTATTTTACTTTACTGTAAGAGTTTTGGGGTAATAGTAGTACCAATGTAAAAGCCTATATAAATATACACGTTAGTGTTTTTAAGTAGGCATAAACAGGCTAAATTTACTCAAAATGTAGTTCTTGAGTCTAGAGAACATGTACAGAATGTATTACAACATCGACATCATACAACAAACAAACAAAACAGTGAATCGCCCACCTATGACATGACCAAATAGTATCACAAAAAAGTATCTTGGTGGAACTTTGTATTCAGTTGTGCAGTCAAATGAGAACTGATGAGATCAAACATCAGTTTATTGTGACACAAAAGTGTTTTTTTTCTCTCCATATACTGATAATGATAGACATACAAATTAACTGAGTATTAAAGTAATAGGTAATGTATATACATAAGCCCATACATGAAGCGTTACATTTTGGATACACCGCTTTTGATATGAACTTAATTGTAGAGGCTAATCTCTCACTGAACCTTTTGCTAAAAGTATATAGACCGTTTGTCATGAAATTGTTAAAATAGACGACAATTCATCAAGGAAACAGTTATAATAAGT
Source organism: Enteromius thamalakanensis (assembly GCA_032357475.1). NCBI lineage: Eukaryota > Metazoa > Chordata > Actinopteri > Cypriniformes > Cyprinidae > Enteromius > Enteromius thamalakanensis. The sequence continues at coordinate 8,513 of JAUCMT010000844.1, read as the reverse complement.
TAACTCAGCATGAATGAAAGAAGAAATTAAACTGATTATGTAAGTGAGACATTTCCGTGACTGCACATAACTTTACTACTTAACATTGTATCCTAAATTAATATGGGGCCTGTTCCATAAAACAAGTTTACCAAATAAGCCATTAAAACAAAAACAGACATTAAAAGTTAAGCCTTTTATTATAATATTACAACTATTTCTGTTTTTACTCAAGCATTCTTTAGAACACTAGATTTAGTTTATTCGAAATCGAAAATTGAACACTTGTGGTCATTTTTTGAACAGTGAACAAATACAAAATCCTGCAAACCACTGTAGACGCTTCATATCCAAGATAGCGTCTCGTTAAATAAATGAATAAATAAACATGAAACCCATTTTTTTATTGTTTATTTAAAAGTCACTGTCCCTTCAAAATCTCCTTGAATATCTGAAAATATAATTCCATAGTTGTGCGTTACCAATAAGCAAAGCCTCTTTCTGAGGAGAAATGTTAAAAACGCTGCACTCAACACATATACAGCTTACTTTTCAGATGGACACTTAAATAAACTGATATACTCAAGCTAACAGTTTCCAGCATTCATTGATCCATGACAATAATCCATTTAAAACTAGATATACTTTGGCGTAGACAACTTGTAAAAAAAATAATAATAATTGTAAATGGAGTAAATTCATACTGCAGTCAACTGGATAACTACTTTACTTCCCTACCTACCTAATAAAAATCCCTTTTCATACAAACCTTCAGCCCAGGCAGTCTGCTATTTCGAAGTGGGGGTCGCTACACACAAATAGTTTCTCCCTATATTGATATCTGCATTTTCAGGAAAGCTAAATATTTGGAGTGGATAACTAATTAAGAAAATTACTGACAGAATGCAAACTTAAAACTAATAAACTGGAGAAGATCAGTAATTCACTATCTTGTTTAACTGGGAAAGTGATTATTACAGTTTTAAACATAGCTGCATTTTCCTTTTGAATTGAACCACTGTTCTGAAGATGAGCTTGCATGAACAGCCCTCGGCGGATACAGCTCATCCTGTGTCAAATCAGTAAGAGCAGCTACCGTTTAAGGATTGGGCGCCCTAGAGCTGGAGTGTATATCTTCAAATGATTATGAACGGAGAAATAAGGCATGCGACTGATATGAGCATATCCTGTTTAGTGGGCTGTAGATGAATAATCTACACGTCCTGAACTTGCATGGCATCCTTGGGCCAGCTGTATGAATCTAGAGTGAAGGAGTCGTAGTCAGAGTTGTAGACTTGGGATAAAACAAAGGCCTCTTTATCTTTGGGTTCAGGGTACCAGGAGGCAATGCCTTGTTTGTAGGCATGGTCCACAATCTGAAGAAAAAGGAGGGGTTTGGGAAAAAGAATGGAACATTGTGAGTGAACAGTGTGAGTACAGTGTGATACATTTGCTACTGTTTGAAGTCAAAATTAAACTATTTGTAATAGCTTTTATAGGGAATCTAATTTTTTTTAGTATGCTATAAAGTTTACAAACATAAATGATATCAAATATTTGAGACATTACGTAGCTTTTCGCAATGCATTTTTTAATGAATAAAAAGAACAAGAATATATGAAATGTTAATATTCTGTGATATTGTTGCTGTCACTTTTGATGCGTTTAATTCATCCTTGCTTTAGAAATGTATTAATTATTAAAATCTTTCTGACCCAAAATTGTGAAAAGTATAGTGGACTTCTAATAGAACTCTAAATTTAGCATGATCTCATTCAATGGCTGCTGAATTGTAGAGTAGAATTAATATCTGCCCATGTTATTCTGTGACTTTACAAATCTGAAATGTTTTCTGATGATTTTTAGTACACTAGCACTAGTGAAATTATGATATATTAACTGCCCAGCCCTGTCAAATCTGACCTGACAGCTCTTATAACCTACTTTTCTATATTAATAAAGCTCTTAATTTAGCATGATCTCATTCCATGTTTCTTATGGGTGCCAAAACGTAGAGTTGGCTAATAAGACCTGCTCTTGTAGCGATCATCCACTACATTTGAGAACAGTAACTGACCTTAACAGCAATTTTGAAGGACACTTCTCTGATGGTATTTAGAGGGGGGTACAGTCTCCCCTCAGCCAGATTCTCCTCAGTAACCATTTCAGAAATTGCCTAGAATTAAATCAAAGCCTTAAAATGTAGCTTTCGAACTGTAAATAAATTTGCAATCTGCACAACACTTTTATTATCACTGGCTCACTTACCTCTGCTGTAGTAAGGAAAATGTCATCTGAGATGTGACGAACACCACAGGCGATGACCCCCAATGCTACTCCAGGGAACACATAAGCATTGTTACCCTGGCCAGGGTAGAAGCTGCGCCCATCTGCCAAAGTGACCTTTTTAAAGGGGCTTCCGCTGGCAAATATGCCCCTTCCCTGTGATACATACACATGCCCTTTAAACTGATGTGAAAAATTAGCTTCATATGATTGTTTAAGTAAAGACCCCTTTCACCAGTTTTCTGATCAGATTTAGTATTACCTCAGTAAGTGTGTAACACTGCTCTGCTGTGCACTCAGCTTTGCTTGTGGGATTGCTGAGGGCAAAAATAATTGGACGTTCGTTGTAAGTGGCCATATTCTTGATGATCTTCTCAGTGAAAGCACCACCTATGGCAGCCACACCTGTAGATGGTTTCAAATTTGGTGTTTATAATCTCAAAAAAATGTTAAAATAGTAAAATGTTCCTGCATTGAACATAAGGAATAGAAATATACTGACTTCTATACTGAAATCTTAATATTTTCTGTAGTTATGCCCACTAGTGGCTTCAATATGCCATTGCAATTCATACAGTAGGAGTTAAAGAAATTAGGATGCACTAAAAATATTTCAGTTATAAAAATACATGAAACTGGGGTGGAATATCTGCTCAGCTCTACTACAGATAACTACACTATGATAATAATATTTAAAAAAAAGTATTGTAACCTTTTTAAGTAACTAAAAGCTGCAAAAAAAAAAAAAATTAAAATATAAATATCATAATGTAAAAATATACTTAACTTCAAACTAACTGAAATACACTGACGTTGAAGTACTAAAATGATCAAAACTAAAACAAAAATAAAGCTAAACAGAAATATTTGTAAAAAACAAAAACAAGATATTTTTATATAGTTAGTATTATACTTTATATGATTTTGGATTGGCTTGTTTATTTGTTTTATTGTAAGTTTAATTTAGGTTTTGTAATCTTGTGATTTTGTCACTTTACTTAAAAAAAACAGCAATATAAATGACGCACATAATGAAATTACTCAAATTAAAATAAAACCTGAAAAGTTAAAAATAAATGCTTATTCAAAGTACTATAATTAAATTAAATTAAAATACTATATATAGATATAGAAAGTGATCAATCCCTTACCAATGATAGCTGTGGGCTTAATGGTTTCCACCACTTCGTCTAGTGTCTTTATGTGAGGATGATCTTGGGCAAATTCTTCCTTCTCATGGTTCACATGACTTCTGCCCTAATGGTCCAAATGACACAAACTATTTTGGTATAACGTTTACTTTTGGTGGTGTTCAAATGCAGAATATTGTTCTAATTTGTGTTCTGACATTTTGCATTAAGCCTACATTTGTTTTATATTCAGATGTTGAGTAGGAGGACAAATATAGTCTTTTTTGGCACTTTTTCATCTACTGTGGGTTTGATTGTTACCTTGACAATAAGGCCTCTAGAATCCACCATCCAAATCCTCTTGACAGCCTCAGCATGAGGTACACCTTCCTTGGCCATGGCCATTATCAGTAAGTGAGCAATGCCCAAGGCTGCCTGGTCATGTGACAAAAAAAAAAATTGCACACCTGAATGCTTGAATAACTAGAGTAAGCTTAAAAGTGTTTCATAACACATCTCTTATTTGCTCTTTATATAGCAGAAGCTTAACTTTACCTCTCCTGCTCCCTGAAATACGAACTTGTGGTCAGAGAGTTTGTTCTTTGTAATCTTGAGAGCAGCAAGGACCCCAGCAACAGCGACAGAAGCTGTGCCTGAAAAGGTGAGGAAAGAAATGAGCAAACTATTTAATGGCTCTAATACCATAATGTTATATTATAAAGAATGAAAATATGTATTGTTGCATATTACAATGTGCATACTAACCCTGAATATCATCATTAAAGGTGCAATAACGATTGCGGTATTTATTGAGAATACGAAAGGCATTGCTGTTGGCGAAATCCTCAAACTGAATTAGACAATTCATCCCATACCTGAAAAAAGATAAAAACGAAAACAAATGTTTGTACAGTCTGCAAGTATTTCACAGACATAGACCTCCCCTACAGTTAACTGTTAACTTGAAAACCACTGAACCAAATCAGTCAGTTGATAAAATCTGCTAAACCTGATCACTTAGAACAGATTTATTAACAGGACAAACAAGACCTGGCTTCAAGGTAGGACTTGAACAACAGAAGGTTAAGTAAATCGTAACTAAAGCATTAGGGCAAGTAAATCATCTTTCATTTCAGAATTTTAGTTTCAAACGTACTTGTCAGTGACAGCTTGCATGAACTCATCAATGAGGTCATCGTATTCTTTGCCCCTCACTCTTTTGTGCTTCAAGCCGATGTACAAAGGGTCATCTAGGAGGGTCTAAACACAAAAACAAATAAAAATGGGTTTAAAAAAAGACAACAGGGTAACAAATAGGGACAGTTATGTTTGTAAACCCAATGAAATCTACTGTATAAGCAACAGAGCATAGCTGTACAGTATATACAATATGATTCAAAGGTTTGGGAGCAATACTTTTATTTAGCACAGACATATTAAATTGATCAAAAGTAGCAGTAAAGACACTTATATTGTAATGTAAAAAAAAAGGCTTCTTCCAAAAACATTGCTATTGTCATTTTACCTGATTATCAGTGCCCACATCCAGCAGTACAGGCAGGCACTGCTGAGGTGGGACTCCTCCACATGCTGTATACAGAGCTAGTTTGCCCACTGGGATCCCCATTCCATAGCCGCCCAGGTCTCCTAATCCCAGGATTCGTTCTCCATCTGTCACCACTATGGCCTATTAATAAACATTCAATGAAACAACCACCTACTGGCACCAAATGACAGCTTATCACTATAAAACACACCTTAATGTCCTCCTCGGGCCATGAATTCAGCATGGTGGCAATATGCCCCTTGTCATGGATAGTGATAAATAACCCTCTAAAAGAAACAAAACAGTCAAAATCATATGGGCCTTACTGTATGCTTACCAACACAGCCAAAAAAACTGGTTGGACTAGTCTAAGTGTTTATAAATTCAGAATAGGTCTGGCTAAACAAGTCGTTCCAGAGTAAGCCTCACCTTGGTCTTCTGAAAGCAAGGCCATATTGTTGGCAGGCCAGGCCCACAGTAGGAGTGTATACGATAGGCATGAATTCTTCAATGTCAGAGGTTAACACACGATAGAAAAGCTTCTCATTTCTGTCCTGTAGAGTCATCAGCAATATGTATCTGCAGGGTCAGAATGATTTTGTTTTGGTATAAAGAGGTAATGGACCAGGAAAAGTATTGTCACTTTTCATTGGCTTGGATCAAACAGAGTATGAGCAGAACGTTTCAGAAGAGGTTTGGTTACTTGTCGAGAGGGTTACTGCGTGTCTCGTAGCTCTTCATGACACGAAGCACTTGGACATCCTGAGAGAGGAAACAGGGAGGCAGCAGGCCATGGATACCCAGCTGTAACCTCTCCTCCAAAGTGAACGCCATGCCCTGTTAACACAGCACCATAACTTCATGAGAGCTATGAATAAAAAAGAAAAATATGCACTCCTCCTACAGTCTGGTTAAAATACAAATTACCCCCCCTGCGACTGGGTCTGCACCAGGCAACATTCCAGCTTAGGGTAGATGCATCACATGTTGGATCTATTTATTTCTGACCAATAGGAAGTAAGCATAGACACCCTCCCCTGTTGGATTCTCCGCTCACTGTTTACGTCTAACAGTTTCCATCAGTCATGGCTTTAAGGTTCTACACTTCTCAACCATATCCATTCCTCATCTTGGCCTGAAAGTCTTTGCAAACAGGATACAGATTGCAAAGTATCAAGGAAATAGACACATTTTTAATGACCCAGCAAAAAGTGTTTTGCAAGTCATTTCCTGCAACTGCATTGATTTTTAAAAAAGCCTAAGCATATTCAGACCATCTCCTCTTAATGCCCGGTAGGGTCCAAAGTCTTTGAAGACGCTGCTTTTAGATTTAAGATCTCCAATGCCACTTTCATACTTTCTTATCGGCGGGGACTTTGGCATTACTAAATGTAATAAAACCACATCAAAGCACTGGTTGCTGACAATGTAACAGCTGCTTAGTCACGTAGATTACAAGTGCACTGAGTTTAAACCATAAAGACGCTTACTTTGTTTAAGTGGGGGTTCCTGGTGATATCATAGCCTCGTTTTTTGGTGAACACCGTGTCCTTGGAGTTCACGCCAGAGTGACAGACCCTCACCGACCCTACAATAGCTGGAGGGAGCGACAGGGAGCTGGAGAAAACCCTGCACAGTGCCAGCACACTCTTACCAGAGAGAGAGTTCATGATTCCTGCAAAATAAGAAAATTCAGCATCAGAGAGGATTGTTTTTGAAAGCTCACTATCCTGATAAGTTAACTGGGTTTACAAAATACCAGGTTATAATGGTTTAATGACTGGTTTATAGACCACAAACCAGATGGCCAAGCTGTTTTTCTACTTGGTTAACTTGTGCAGGGATTTCTAACATGATTTAACAGTAATAACAGTAAATTGTGGTTATCATGATAACTGTTTTATTATAAAGAGCACGGTGCAACAAAGAAAAATGACTAATAACAGCTTTTACAAGTTCAGCCAGTTCGCCCTCTCCATTTGTAAACAAGGCCTTCAGAACATAAAAAACAACGCAAATGCATTATGTATTATATTGTGATGTGTATTCACTAAGCATCTTTTTTAACAACTATAGGCTATGCGTTTCAGGCAAAATCGACAATACGGAGAGGTTTGGCTTGGTCATTGTTCTACAATGAGTCATTTGTTTACACCCGAAGTCGCGTAAATTACCTGAGAGCCAGTCCAACAGCAGCTTCTGCTTCTCTAGGTTTAATCCACACGCTGCCCTGCTGCTGCCTGTCTCCGCTGACTCGCGTTATCTGTAGATGATGTTGTAATCGACTGATAGAAACGATCCAGGTTTGTATGACATTGACGCTTTCGCTTCCAAACGGTCTTGCCTTGGGCCCGCCCCTTTTGGGCAGAAGTGGCCAATAGAATGATGCGATGCGAATGACGGCTTTTTTCATACAGACGGTAGGCCTGTCTGGCGCTTCCCAGTCTGATGAAGCATTTGCATTTAAACTATGTGTAATTAAAGCATATACTTATCGATCGATTACACTACGCTCAAATATATTTTATAAAGTTAGTTGTTTTGATCAATCACGTACAAATACAAAATTGTATAATAATAATAAACAGAATTTTTTTTTTACATTTCTGCATTAAACATAAAACATGCAGGGAAATGTAAGATCTTTAGTCTAAAAAAAACTGTAAAAAGTCACTTTATTGGAGGAATTGTTTACATAAATTCTCTGCACATGAGAAATACAAAGGTTTTTTTTATTTGTTTCAAGAAATAGTACCGTTCATGAAGGTTTTGATTACGTAATGGTACTGCTCTACTTTTGCAATGCTGCTAATAACAATACATATGTACTCCTACATACTAAAATATAAATATTAATCATCCAAATAATTGTATGTGGATAACAACACCATGACAAGATGAGGAAAATAGCTTAATCAACATTAAAACTGCTCCAGAGAAAGACTAAAAGTAAACACAGAACCTAGATTAATCAAAGAGGCTCTTTTATGTACAACCTTCAGCTGAAGTGCCATCAATGCTAGTTTTATCTGTAAATTGTACTGATCAAATACCAAAAACCTTGCTGTGGTAAATAATTAAAGTACAGAGAAAACAGGGAAAAGTTACAATGGCAGTACAAAATATGTGATAAACATCTAAAAGCAGTTTAAAACACAAAATTAAGTGTAAAAAAGATATTATACAGTGCATTTACTGTCTTCCAGGGGTTTACTGTAGGCCATCTGAGGTCACTGCTTAATTATTGTACACAATTACGATAGTCCAGATAACATTCACTTGTAGGTGGTGAGTAATGAAATATAGGTTTAGAAATGAAGGACAAACTAGGGACTCAGATCACAACACTTTTGCCACTGCGAGAGCTTTTATCCTGTAAGAAAAAAAAATTAGATCATACCAATTATCTACATGTTTTTAGAAGACACTTTTATTAAAAGAGACTTAAAATACTACAAATGATGTGTTCAAATATGCATTTCATCAAACCCAAAGCATATGCTGCGTCCGAAATCGCATACTGCTTCAGTAGGTACTACATTTAAAACCGAACGTACTACTCGACCGTTAAA
>JAUCMT010000843.1:0-10480 GCA_032357475.1 Enteromius thamalakanensis | reverse complement strand
CTCTCTTTTTTAGAAGAGAGGCAATCTCCTGCCTCAACACAGGTGCTTGATCGGGGCCCACCATAGTGGGTGTGATACCGTTGAAACACGGCGGCCGTTGCTTGAATTGGATACGATAACCGGTTCTTATAATGTTCAGAACCCATGCTGAAATTTTTGGTAGGTGCATCCAGGCCGTGAGATAGTTTACTAAGGGAACCAGTCCCTCGGGACTGGTCTCTAGCTGATAGAGCAACGTTCGACCTCTGTCTTCCGGCTCGCCGGTAAGAAGTGGCTGAAACAACCCCCTCGGGGGAAGTGCACAATCCAGCGTGTCTGAGACGCATGTCAGAACAGGCTGAAAAGTGCTTTGAGAGCAGAGAGGAACTGTTGGTGCAGCTCGCTGCAACCACAGCGCCCCCTGATGGCAAAAACCTGGATGTCCTACCCTGCCCAGATCAGGACCTCTTACTATTCTGAGCTTTCTTGGCTGTTAAATACTCTCTTAGATCCTTCCTAGGCGGTGGAGCTGTGGGGTTAGTGTAACGAGAGCTCGTCGCACCCCGGTCTCGCGGGGGTGCTCGAGAAGCCACGCTCTGCTTTTGGCTCCCCCGATAAGTGGACGAGGGAGTCTGATAAGGCCGCTGTCTATTCCCTGCAGCCCCCTGAGCCAGCGAACGGCGAGGGAGAAAAGACTGCAGCGCAGCTGATTGTTTTTTGGCCTCTTGGTGTCTGTCAACCACAGTATCGACCATACCGCCAAAAAGCCCTGCTGGTGACAGAGGAGCGTCCATTAAACACGCCCTATCCTGAGCTTTCACTTCTGATAAAGTAAGCCAAAGGTGTCTTTCAGTTGCCACCATGGCCGACATAGACCGCCCCAGCGCTCTAGCAGTCTCTTTCGTGGCCCTGAGCGCGAGATCAGCTGTTTTTCCTAGCTCAATAACATCTTCCACATCCACCTGATCACGCTGACTCAGCTCCCTCAGGAGATCGGCTTGATAAGCCTGCAATACAGCGAGCGTATGCAGGCAACCCCCTGCCTGCCCCGCCGCTGCAAAGCTTTTTCCCACGAGCGCTGACGTCACCCGCAGCGGCTTGGTGGGCAACAGCTGATTTTTTAAAGAGGATGTCCCTGCCGGTGACAGATGGCTCGCAAGCGTCTGCTCAACCGGGGGCATCCTTTTGTAGCCATTCTGCGCGAGTCCTGCCACATTCCCAAATAATCTGTATAAGGAATTTAAGTGGGAGCAGAAAATGGCTTAGACCAGGACCTGCACACCTCTGTGTGAAGGTCCGGAAAAAAATGGGAGCGCACGGCGGGAAGCCGGCGGCCGTGGCCGCAGAAAGCGCTCATCCAGCCTATTAGTCAGAGGTTCAGTTTGCGGCGCCTCGGACCACTCCAAACTGAGCCTGTCAACCGCACGAGTCACCACTTCTAAAGCTCGTCATAGCGTGATGACTGGGGCAATGGCTGGGAATCCAGGCTAACAGCATCAACCTCCTCGGAGGAAGATGCATGCTGCACAGATTGCAGCATGAGAGTGGCCGCTGGCGGCGCTTCCTGACTCGGGTTTATGATTTCTCTGACTGGTTGGAACAGAGAAAGGGGGGCACCCGTCTCCATCTCCTCCAGCAGATTAACTTGTAATCCCCACGACTGCAGACGCCGGTTCGCCTCAGCGACAGCGGGGCCTGAGCCGCGGGGAGCACTCACAAAAACTCTGCGAGAACGAAGAGTAGCCAGCAAGAGCTGCATGCATGAGGAGCAGTCTCCTCCCTAGTGACTGATTCATCTCAGGTGTTCTTAAGCACCCAGTCAGTGACGTCACCCGAGGGGGTGATTTCACAGTAGATTCAGAGCGTGGTCTCGCCGAAGGCGTTCCCAAAGCGTTTTTGACGCAGTGTTGAGTTCCTGAAAGGAACTCTACAGTGCACTGGACCTTCTGGGGAAGAAACCCTGGTGTATATTGTTATAAAACATTTTCAGATAAATGCTGATATTTTGATCTTTGTATTCAGAGAATTCTGAAATATGTCCTCAACTGTTTTCATCATTGGTAATAATAAAAAATATATGTTGAGCAGTAAATCAGTATATTATTATGATTTGAAAATACAGCCGAACATCACAGAAATAAATTACACTTCACACAGAAAACAGCTGATTTAAATAGTAAAAATATTTTACATGACTGCTTTCGCTGTACTTTTGTACAAATAAATGCAGGTTTGGTGAGACACAGACACATATGTATACATTCCAATAACGTTCTATTGTATTTCTGTCCTCCTCACTTCTGAAATGATGTCTGAAGGAGAGACGGTGTGGATCGGGTTCATGGACATCGTTCCTGTCATCGGGACGATCAGAGAGTCTGTGGAGCTGGTGTTGGCCGTGTATGAAGGGAATGAAGCGGTGGTGAAGGAGAAAGAGAAGGCCATCGAAAACATCATGAAAGGGTCATCTCAAAAACATGCAAGTCTTATTTAAATATTATACATTCAAAGATTGACAGTATAAAAAAAAAAGCTGCAGTTAAAAACTTTGATATGAACTGAGCTTCAGAAACACCTGCAAATTCTCATACACCCAGATATCTGATTAAACAATGATTTATGATTTGATGTAGTTCTCCTGCATCATCTAGGATCTCCTGTACTTTATTGATTGACACAGAAGCATGGTCTATCATGTGTTATTCTTTACATCATGTATAAACAGGGCTTGACATTAACACCCACCATCTCCCAAACGTGGGTGTATTTCAGCTGTGGAGGGTGACACAGTCACTAGTCACTCCGGCGGGATGATCTTTATACTGTAAGGCCTACTTTGAGGCTGGATGTCGTGTCTCCCCTTCCAGCTACTACAGAGAAGCTCCTTGTGGTTTTTCTCATTTTGGGTTTTAATTTTTACGTTTATGTTTAATTTTACTTTTGAGGTTACCTCGTTTTTAATCTGACTCAAATTTTAAGTTATTATTAAGTTTAGATTACACTTATAGATTTAGAATGATGATTTTGAACTGAGTTGTCTTAATTTAAAAACTTGATTATTCTAGGTATGCCATACTTTCTTTTCTCTGTTCCGTGGTGGACCTAAAGCTATCTTGGTCTGTCATCGGCCGAAATGCAGTACCATTATAACACAAACCCGCCAGTCTAGACCTGCTCAGGGATTGGAGGGAACCTGTATTGTTTAGTATACTTGGTCTTTGTCATACCCAATTTGTCAAGTTCAGCGATATCAGAAATCAAGGGTCCTCCGGATAAAACATGCTTTCTGCTCCGCTAACCGTGCCCCTAGTTTGCACATCCTGGCCGGGAAATGTATGCGCGCTGAAGCCTTCCACACACACTACTAGTGACAAAGATTTCGGCAGTCTAAAATTGAATCAAGAATTAATTTATTCATCAGGTAGAGTTAAACAATGTGAAATCCAATTCAGTCCTTAATTTAAAAGAATGCATCACTTTAATAAGTCAAACCATAATATGAAATCAATTACATAATTTAAACATTTAGTTTCCATTTAAGAGAATGCATACACTAGCCAATTACATACTTTAAGAAATAAGAATTACCTTCAGTTGCAATTTTAAAAGAATGAGTACCTTATCCAATTACATAGAATCCAATTAATTTCTAGAGTAAAATAATGCATACCTGGCGACCAGAAAAACATGTTAATCACATGGAAGAGGCCAGGAAGTTTTCTGGAACCTTTCCATGCTTTCGCACGGAGGATCCTTCTACAGAGATTCCTAAATCCTGCTATGACTCTTCCCTTATATCCAGACCATGACGACGCACACACAAATTCTTCAAACAGATTTTCCTGATTGATCGTAGAACACCCGAGCCTTAAGGCTTTCGGCTCTTGCAGCTGGCCGGAAATTTCCATTTGCCCCTTAAAGAGGAAAACACCCCTTTTGATGTTAACTCAACTCTGTAAGAGAGTTTTACTCTCTTCAGAAAATAAATGACTGCTATGAAATTGAGATCAATATAAAAATCAATTTTAGACAGTTCATTTGAATCTAAATATGGCAATTAAAACACAAGATCGTGGCTGCAGGCAATGGTGATCTCTGTGAGGGGAGGGGTAGATCGTAAAATGTGGGATGGGTGTTTACAGTTTTGGGGGGCAGTTTCTCAGATGACCTTTTATTGCCTGTTCTGGGCCCCGAGAAACCTTTCTCACGCCGGACAAGACAAGTTAGAGCATTGTCTCTGGGAGTCTCTGCATCATGCTTTCTTGAAGGGATTTAAACCTTACAATACAGTAATAGATCTCCACATTAATGCTTGTCTAAGACACGTAGATTTTTTGAAGGGGCAAGTAAAAGAAGAGATTCCCTGAGAATGGTTCTCGTTTTATTACATTCAGTGCATGTAAAAGGAGATTAATAAGATAACACCAATGAGGCTCACACAGGTTAATGTGAGAGAAATCAAAACAAATGAATGTAGCTGCACACAGAAGTTTATATATGTATATTAAACTCTAATAGTTTTGCATGCAGTGTAAATGCATTGGCGTTGTATTTCAGCTTCACTGAACTCTCAGAAACACATCAGAATGCTGCTCAATTCACTTCTGTTTCTTCTGTAGTGAAAAGATTGATTTTGTAGATACTGATTTCATTTGATTGGTTACATTTTCTTATTATATTAACTGAAATGATTAAAAAAATGTAAGAATCTGTAATGAAATACTATGCATGCATTATTTATGGTAAAGGTCAAAGTACTTATATTTGTCACGCTCAGTAACCAGAAGAGACAAACAGGCGAGTTTATTTGACAGTGCCGAGGATTTCAAGGCAGGTAAGTAACACAGGTGTTCAGGGGCGTAGCACCAAATTCTGGGCCCTATGCACAAGCAGTGGCTATGGACCCCCGTTAGCTCAAGTTTACAACTACCCACAACTAATCTAAAAACTCTTTAAAAAAGCCTTATTACACAACTGCTCTGAATTTCTGTTTTATTTGTTTCTGAAACTAAGTGCCATACGTTTTACAGGTTAGCTTTGCTACTAATATGATTAATAATCTTGAACCTATATGGCATAGAGCCTACAAAGTTAGACTATTATAGTCCAATAACAAATATTAATTTGGCTTCTGAATTAGTGGACTATTGAAATGGTGTAGGCTTTGCAAACAAGGCATCATGTAATTTCTAATTTTGTGTTATTAGCACTGATAATGGCGGTGGCATTGAAGTGTTTTGTAACCACAGCAGGAGTTCATTTGTAGATTACTGAGTGCTAGGGAGAGAGTGCATGTCCTCAGACACTATATGTATTTGGACACCATTTAATACATCAATCAACTGATGTATTTACCCAAAATATTAGCTTTTACATTAGTTAACAACATTTATTGTGATCTTAAAATTATATTTAAAGGAAATTTCTCTCCTCAGGGCCCCTCCCCCCACAAATGCCCCTGCAGGGGAGTGAGGCAGGTAAATAGCACAGGTAACTCTGATGGATATGAGGCAGTTCACAAAACAGAGCAGGTAAGTATATAGTGCAAGAGTAATACTCGTTGTCTGAGACAGGCAAGCAGGCTTTCAGGCAGACAGGTGAGCGAAGAGTTTGATGCACCCTTGAGCCTAGCCGCTGAGCAGCCTCTTGTAGTGCGCAGGTGATTGTGAACGGGGTGAGATAGACTGATCCGGGCACAGGTGATAGTGATACAATATTTAAATGCAGCATTAAATCATATAAAATGTAATTTCCCAATAAGAGCAAAACAAGTTAATATCAAGCCCTGAATAGAAATATGGTATAATTTCTGCGTATCACAGTGCACTATCATGCCGGTCCATAGTGACAGAGCTTTTATTGAAATGTTTAATCTTTCCATATTCAGAAGGGGACTGTTCCTGATGAACCAGCAGGAGATGAATACTCTGGACTCAGAAACGTGAGAGGTGCGTGTTATTCCTGCTCTTCTCGCTCTCACATTTACATGAAAACGGCAGTTAACTCAGTTTAACCCTAACTTTAAATCATCGCAAGGAAAAATGTAGTTAATTTCTTTTCTCCACAGAGGTCAGAAGGGAAATGATGGTTGAATATATGGCTAAAGGATCCAACAGAGGAACACAACCTCTAAGTGAAGCTGAGAAGAAAAAGAGAATAGAGGGTATTAATATTAATATGTCAGAAAAGATCGACATGTTAGAAAAGATCTGTAAATTCAAATCAAAATTTGTTCGTGATCTGGAGGAAGAACTGGGAAGGTCAAAAAGAGGAGAACATGTCTTCAACAATGACATTCTTAAATTTCATTCCAAGGTGCTGGAAGAGTTTAAAGAACGCATGAACATTCATACTCTACGAGGATATCAACAGAATTCACTGGATGACTTAGACAGTCACACACTTCTCCCAGAAACAGCAGAAGAGATTGAGGATAATATGGTGGTTGACTTTGATACAAAGGAATTCTATGTGAATGCGAATGCAGTGTTGTATGGTGCATTTTGTGAAGCACTGCGTGAGACTATGTTAGCTATGATGCACTGCATAAACCCAGGAGACGTGAAAGAACAGGACAGACAAGATGTGGAGGATATCATAGATATTATGAATAATGAAGAAATCTATGTGGACCAACTAGCAAAAGAAAAGTGGCTTAATCAGGGCAGGAGAGAGAAGAGAGAGAAACGGTTTGACAAAGTAAGAAAGGAAGTTGTGGACATGTATGAAACAGATCGTGGGGTTGACTGGTGCATTCACATTCTGGAGGAAGTTGCACCTTGGTTCAGAACCTAGGGTTTAGATGGTACAAGTTTATATTATAGATGTACACAATATTATTTGACTTTATAGCACAGTTATAGCTTCACCTTATAGATTATAGCTTATTACTCAGAATCTATATTATTTAAACAGGAACATGCTGAATCCTGATCATGTTTCACTCGAATTAGATTTTATTTTATTTTTTTACAAAACTATTAATAAACCAACTAGATATGATAACTAATGTTTAGATAATTAGATAAAGTCTCTTAGATGTAATTTTAACACTTTTATAATGATAGCAGTGATCTCTGTTTAATAGCATGTATCCAGAAACAGTGTACCCTTAATCAACCTAGTCTAGATAGTTTGAAATATTTGGTTGTTTTTTTATCGAGCTGCTGTGAATTTGGTTTAATCCCAGCTGTTGAAGAAGCATGGTCCTATTTTTCTCAGTCTGTAAGTATTTTATTAATGAATATGCCTCCTAAAAACTATTCAAAAATGGGTTTAGTCTCATAAATAAGTCTAATTACTTTTCTACATCTTAAATATATATTTGGGCATAAAGCACAATATTCAAAATCAGAGTCTGATTGGATTGTGTTTAGACAATATCGGAGTATAAGTGTACTCAATCTGAGTATTATAAAAAAACAATTCTATAATTTGTTTGAGTACAGTAAAAGAACTATAAAATAAACGCCTGTTACCACAGAGACCTGTTCCACTTTAGAATGAAGATATACTGTACAAAACAAAAACCAACCAGTCTACATACCTTCCTTTTGGTTTACAGGCCCGTAAAAACACTTCATTCATTAAAACTTTAAAACAAATTACTTCTACCTCGTTTAAATCTGACTCCAATTTTTAAGTTTTCTGAGATTAAAATTATAGTACTAAATTTAGGTGCTGGTCATGAATTTAGTTAACTTAATTTTGAGACCTGGTTCTCTTAGATATGTTATAATTTCAATTATTGGGCCGGAGCCCCATCTCTTACATAATATCGCCAGCCTGATAATTACTCAGAGGTTGGAGGTTTTTGCTGCTTTCTTATTAAAAAAAGATAGTTTTACTTAGTTTTACCAATACCAACCTGTTAAGTTCAGTGAAAGCAGAAATCAAGAGGTCTCTGCAAGAGAGTGCCAACTGCTTCATCTCCCCATGCCTCTAGTTTGCATATCCTGGCCATAATAATTATGCACACAAAAGCCTCCTCACAATCTACTGGTCACGAAATATTTCAACACTCTAAAATGAATCAAGAAATACTGTTTATTGTCATTCATCAGGTAAAATTATATCAAGCCAATTACATAATTAGACAATGTGAATCCAATTCAATTTCAATTTAGAATAATGCATCACCTCAATACATCAAGAATATATATATATATATATGTTTGGAGTTTCTATCTGTTGCTTTGTTGAACCCTTTTAATCTATCTAGAACTACAGCTGAGATATCGCGGATTTATCATGTCTCCTGTTTATAAGAGAGGCGATAAATGTAGTCTCTTTGTCAAACGTTGAACGCAGCATGTTCATGCATTAGTAACACATATTTATCGGGAGGGTTTATTCTGGATTTTCAGAAATTTCAAGGAGAAAAAGGTAATGTCAGTAATTTGACTATATTTTCAGAGTATCTTGCCCAACACTGTTAACTACTAATAAAAGGGTCCCTCAGGGCTCTGTGTTAGCATCAACCCTGTTTTTGTTTTATATTAATGATGATTAAGCAATTAATCAAATTTCAGGAGGACCATGAACGAACAATCGCAGCTGCTTTCAATCCCCTCGTTTTTAATTACCCTGCTGCTTTAAATGCTGCTTATTATTATTATTATGCACCATTATCCCCTTCCACCACCTAAGCTGCAGCCCAACTAGGGCAACGGTCTATCGCTGCCCTCGCTCTCCACTTCCTGCGGGGGGCTCACGGGGTCCAGGCCGGGCTCCGAGCATCTGTTAACGCCAGCCCCCTAGGGCTCGGGGCCGCTAGCTCCCTGCCTGTCCCCCGGACAGACCGCCAAACAAACTATGTTATCGCAGAGGAAGTTGGGAACTAGTGAAATTATATTTCTTAGGTTATCTGCAGTCAGAAACTTACAGTATATGATACTGTTCTATATCATCATATGATGAACTTATAAAAAAGTACAGAATAGTTTTGATAAAATTAAGTCTTTTTATAAAATGACTTGAATCTAATTTTAGTACAAAAACAAAATTAAATGTGCTTTTAAAATAAATAAATAAAGAAGCCATAACTTCTGAAGGGGCAATAATTGAGGTAGTATCCTCGTATAAATATCTAATAATCTGGCTAGATATCTTCTTGACATTTACAACCCAAATGAACTAATCTCCAGAAGAACATTTAATCTTTGCTTTTTGTGGGTTAGGGTTAGATATATCTTGTGATGATGGTGAAGTGATGTATAGAAATGCATGTAAAGGTGTTCTAGAGCAGTGTGATGTGTTATACTGTATCATGCAGTACTTGCACCTTAAAGAACCTATCATTGTGAATTGTACGGCCTTTTGAACTGGAAACTCACTGGTTATTTAAATAGACAAAGTTCTGCTGGGTTTCTGTATATCTTCAAAATTTGATGAAACCTCATTCTAATACATATACAACTAGATCACTAAATTATATTTCCTTAATATATATTTAAACAAATATTTCAGTATATGCTTTTTATAAAACGTCAAGTGAGTGCTGTGACCTAACCTGGAAATGTTTCAACTCTTGTTTATGTGTTTGTGATGTTAGTGTATTCCTCAGGAGATATTCATTCTCCTGCCAGGCTGTTATGGTGTTATGGATCATAAGAACTTCTTATTTAACTTAATTAACTTGCCTACTTAAATCAAAATCAGAATGATAGTATTACAAACTTTCTTTACATTTTCAGATTTCACATTCAGATTTATTGCTGATGACTGAATGATGATATTTTACCAGTTACTCTTTTTTATCTTTATTATTTAAGTTACTATTAGTTACTAACTCATTATGTTCAGCAAATCTCATTGTGATCTGTTATATGGATTCCTGGAAAGCATGCTGAGCTGTATTTACGTGTATGGAACAAGTTGCATGGAAATATGTTTAAACTGTAATAAAGTGACTAACAGACTACAGTGCCTTTAATTATTATTTTTATTGTTGTTATTATTACTGTCACAAATGTAACTGTACAACCACTGATGATCTTAATTAATATCCACAACAAACATAAAAATAGTGTGCTCCGGTGAAGCGTGTGCATTTAAAGTGAGATTGTGTCACGACGAAGGCTGCTGTGATTAGAAAGCAAAGCTTCCGTAGGAACTGAGGAGTGCAGAAGTGAAGCGTGTCATGGAACAATCAATAGCTGCAGCATTGAAGTCCATTCATTCCAGTGCTTTTCATCTTGTGTAGTTGTATTTTATAAATGGCATCATAGTTAATGTTCATACAGATACTAGTTATCCTATTGTTATGTTTTTAGTCTTTCTACAATCTTTCTCTCCTTGTGAGTAATTACACTTTTTAAGTTCAACATTTTAAAAAAAGCAAAACTTAAATATTACATGTCTGATAAAGAAAAACTTTTCATATTTCACTATGTTCTTCACTCAACAGATGAGTTGATGCATAGTACTTCCAAGATTAATACTATTAGATGTAAAATAGAAACTGTGCAGGCGTCAGCTACAGTATCCAGTCAGGTGCAAT